>CM021102.1:652435407-652711272 GCA_007115665.2 Sequoiadendron giganteum
CCCTAAACCCTTGACCCTCAACCCTCAACTCTTAAACCCTAAACTCTAAAACCCTCTACCCTCAACCCAATACTCTCTACCCTAAACCCTAATCCATCAACCCTAATCCCTCAACCCTTACACCGTTAAATCCAAGAAAACTCTCTACCCTAATCCCTAAAACCTCAACCCTTAATCTCTCAACCCTTATAACCTCTACCCTATATATTGGACCCTCAACCCTAATCCCTCGACCCTATACCCTATACCCTCAACCCTCAACCCTCAACCTTAAACCCTCAATCTTCAACCCTCAACCCTTAAACCTAAACCTGCCAAACCCTCACCTCTACCCTCTACCCTCTACCTATACATTAAAGCCCTCAAACCTCGAATTCTCAACCCTCAGCCACTTAATCCCTCAGCCTCAGTCTAAACCTAAACCCTCTCTACTCCCTTACATTGGACCTGAACCTAATCCTTCAACCATATACCCTCAAACCTATACCCTAAACCCTCTACCCTCACCAAGTAAACCCTTAACCCTAAACCCTTAACCCCAAACCCTTCAACCCTAAACCCTTAAACCTTCTACCCTATACCCTCAACCAAATACCCTCTACCATGACCCTATTCCCTCAACCCTCAAACCTTAAACCCTAATACCCTAGAAACCATCAACCCTATAGGTCCTCCACCCTAATCCCTCAACCCTATACCCTCAACCCCTATCACTTTCTCTCTATCTATACTTATCACCTCTCCCTCCCTCCCTCCCTCCTACCCTCTCTAATTGTCTCTATCTACCGTCTCCCTCTTTCTATGTACCTCTCGTTCAATCAATCCCTACCACCCTCTCTCGCTCCCTCTATCCATCTCTCTCTATGTCCCTCCCACTCTATCCCACTCTCTCCCACTCCCTCTCTCTCTCTCTCATGTCTCTCCCTCCCACCCCCCTCTCTCTCAGGTCTCTCCCTCTGGAAACCTACCTAAGTAACTCTCTCTCTATCTCTCTCCCCTCTCTCTATCTATCCCTTCCACCCTACCTAGATAAGTCCCTCTCAATCCACCCCCCTCTTTCTCTACCTCTATCAGGTCACTCCCTCCCACACCCTCTCCCTCTCTCAGGTCTCTCACTCTCACTCCCTCTCTCTCCCACTCCCTCTCTTTCACACTCCCTCTCACTACCTATCTCTCAAGTCTCCCTCTCACCCCCTCACACTCTCAAGTCTCTCCCTTTGGCACCCTACCTACATAACTCTCTTTTTCTCTCTCTCTCTCTCTCTCCCCCCTCTCTCTCTCCCTCCCTCTATCCCTCCCACCCTACCTAACTAAGTCCCTCTCACTCCAACCCCTTCTCTCCCACTCCCTCTCTCTTAAGATCTCACTTCCACCCCGTCTCCATCTCTCTAGATTCTCTCTCTCTCTAAATTCTCCCTCCCTTTAAAATACATACATAAATACATACATACATGTGTAGATACAATCTTACATACATACATACAATATATATGCATTGATACATACAGGCATACGTACATACATACAAGCATGCATACATGACATACAAGCATACATGTACATACAAACATACAAATATATCAACATAGATTCAATATATTGGCATTTAACATAAAGGAGGACATAACGTGAGCGCGTTATAACACGCTTGCGTTATGTCTTAGTTGACATGTTTCTCGTAGAAGCAAAAATAATGTCAAAATTGAAATATAACGCGAGCGCGTTATAGCGCGCTCGCGTTATATCTTGATTTGGGAATTCCCAAGCCTTAGGCTTGGTATTTGACTTGGAATACCAACCCAAAGGCTTGGAAGGCATTCCCAACGACTAGAGACGTGTTTTTAAAAAATCTACCATATTTCACATAATCAAGTTCGTGCTCACCATCAGGATTGCACGTGGTTCAATATCAAAAAAATTGAACACATGGGTAATGTTGGGTTCTCTCTTAGCTATCCAACGATGTAATTTTTTTCACTTTCTAAAAATGTTAAGCCTTTCATCCATAATTTATTTTATTTGTATGTCTTTTTTTTGGAAAAAAACAATGTTTGGTATTTTTTTCGTTATAAATTAACCGTTCATCGAATTTTCAAATAAATTACATTTTTATAAACTAGACTCCATTCTAAAAATTTTAAAAAATAAATTAAAAAAATTCAATTAGTTTCCAAAATTTGTAGGGGTAGCACGGCCAAAATTCTGTTTTTCAGGAAATATCCACTTTGAAAATTAGTAAAAAATCAAATCTTCATTAAAAAATTATCAGAAAAATTTTGCATCGACTACATATTGTTAGCTAACTTCTGACAGTTACGATTTTAAAAATACTAAAAAAAAGTTCATCGTACGAGGGTCGTACAAGAGTTGCTATGTTATGTTTTTCTGACAAAAACAACACCAATTTGTGTACGTCCCTCTTTTGAACCCCTTAATATCAACCATTTTAAAAATAAACTAGTAGTTTAGAAAGTAGACTCAGAGCACTTCGATCCTTGTTTTTGTTTGATCTCAAAATTTTGAGTGTAACTATCCTAAATTTCACGTCCAAGGTCAGTATTTCCTGATTTTATAAAAAAACTGTCCACTTAAGTCCCCTTTTTGGGAACCATTTTTGTGCACTTACCCATAATATACATGGAAAACCCAAGATGGGAAAAACCATGGTGAGTAAATGTTTCTAGGAGCTACTATCCTAATGCAACCTCACAAAGAAACCTTTTGTTAAAATTTTTAAGGGCACCAACCCTAAGGATAAAGTAATCTCCTAAAATGAGCACCAACTCAATTATCTGGTGGCACCAACCTATCAAAGTTACAACTTACTCTACAACTACCCAGTTTTTGTTGCTTTCTCTACAACTCATTCTTCTACTTTACACCCCACTGGTTCTGCTATGTTCTTCCCCTTCTTCTCTAGTAAATTCTCGGTTTGCCTCAATGCACCCTCATACACCTTCTACAACTCACTTCTTTTCTTTTTAGTGTATTCTTTATTCACCTCTAGAGCTCAACATTCCTTCTACCCTATGCACTCACTTCTCTCTTCACATAGTTACCACACCTTAGACAATATTATTATCATATGTTTTGTGTAGTTTCTAACCAATCATGATTGCCTTGAGATTCTCCACCACCTAATAATCTTCTATTAGGGTTTGAGATATCTTTTACACTGCCTTACTCCTTTATTGAGCTGCACAACATTAAATTCTGGTGCAAGGAATTTTGCTTCATTCTCTCTGTCAAACCCTAGGATTGGATATGCATTTAATGCATCCTTTTGATTATTTGATTTGATCTCGATCCCAATCTTTGTAGCCATCTATATCGCTGCTCTATGAATCAAATCTCATTATATTTGTCATTGATGCAGGTAGATCATTTAATTCTCACCTCCATGTCGATTCATAGGCAAAACCTTATTTATGTGTAGACTTAGTTGTTTGTGATCTTCACTTTCAACTCTGAACCATCAATTACCTATCTTCGCACCACAATCCAATGTCCTTCATTCATCATCACACCTTTAAAATATGACTGTCAGATAAATGGCCTTTAAATTTCCACCGTTGATCACATTTCATTTGGATCCATAGCCATCGCGTATCGCTACTTCAATAAGGATATCAACATCTACTTCCGCGATGTGAAGAGACACAACGATCATCATCCAATCACACACCTTTGAATTGGCAACATTGATCATATAAGGTTCTTCACTGTTATTCATGTGCCTTTATTTCTCAATCAATGATCATCATTGGATTAGTTGTCGTTCATTCTGCACCATCCCTTGCTATATCTCTATCTCTGACAATAGGTCCACTAAATCTCCACGAGTTGGTGTGCTAATGCCATGTGTCCACCTTTGACATAATTCTCCACTATTGCACTACACTCATTGCTCATCCCTGGAAGCTCCACTTCTTAAAGGTGTATTAGTGCGATGTACTAGCACCCAACAATGCAATAATATTTGGCCACCTATATATGCTAACTTCACTCTCCTTCTAACTCCTAAAGCACATTGCTCATCACCCAAAAAATTCAAACACTTCACTTCATAACAGTGATGTGAAGTGATCAAGTGAAATTTTTCCACGTGTCAGTTGGACCCATCATCGACTTCCTCCATCATCCAATCAAAACCTTGTATAATCATCACCATTCCCCGCTTCCCCACAAAGCATAGTTAGGACCCACCAAAAACATAATGGGTTGGGAGGCACCATCCGATCACCTTGATCACAACCGTTGATACATCTCCATTGCTCATCGGTGAAATTTAAGCCAACTTCAATGAGCTTTCCGTGATACATGTGACTTGAGCTATATCCATCAAATGTGCAAATATGGAGCACACATCATCCAATCTTTACACCAACGACACCAACCGAAGGACTAGGTAATGGGGTCGGTCACTAAATGAATTTAAGGGCATTATAAGTTATAACTTATGTGATCGATCACCACCTATAAAAAATAAACATGAAATTATAAAATATATTGATCACTATGATTGTAAATGCCTAATGTTTAACTAGCAAACCATAATCTTGTCTGAGAGAACAAATAATTTAATTTTGAGCTCAACCTCCAGCCTCTAGATTTGCAACTTATATTTTTGAGAAGCTCTCAGAAGACCTCCATCAAATATGGTCTTAGATTTTGACCTTAGAACACTAGAATAATTTACTACAATACCATGAAAAAGTTGCATGACAATAATGCAAGATTCTGAGCAACTTTTACAACCTACACTCCATCTTCTAGAGCCAGACTACCATATCTTTCTTTGACATCAATGACAACATTTTGAAATCAATGCCAACAAACCATTCATGTAGGATCATTTCCATCTCACACTTGATCCATTTTTGACATAAATGACAACAATATACTAACAATCTCCCCCTTTGTCATTGATGACAAAAATAATTGCTCATACCAAGTAACTAACTGATCTGATACCAATTGAAGTATGTAACATTAAAGCTTTGTACCAATTGAACCATTTAAGCAATTCACTCACCACACTCCTAATTTGATCATTTTCTCACATTCTCCCCCTTTGACATCAATGGAAAAGGGTAGACCCCCCTTGACATTATACTCCCCCTTTGAAAAAAAATTCAAAGAGAAAGTGGGAATCTATAACTATGCAATCATAAAGTTGTTAAAAATTTGTAAAACCATTGTTACCCGACTTCATCTATCCTTTCCAATTCCAGGGATAATTTTAATACAAGTGAAGCTCCCCCTAGACTCATGTCCTATCGCTAGTGTCTAGTGATATGATGTGGGAGCAATGAATCCCAACATTTGCCTCGGATATTTAAATTGTTCCTTGGGAAGAGGCTTGGTGAAAATGTTAGTTACATGTTCTTTAGTGGGAACATACTCCATGCTAACCTCTAATGAAGTGATATTTGATGGATATGTGCTTTTTTCTACAGTGCATGAATGGATTCTTTGAGATGTTTATGGGACTTGAATTATCATAATGAATTGAGATAGATTCTTTGTACTCAACCTTGATGTCCTTAAGAGTCTTCTTCATCCAAAGGTCTTGAGTACAACATGCTATTGCTGCTACATATTCTGCTTCTACAGTGGATACAATGACTGATTCTTGTTTTTTATCATCCAGGAAACCAATTTGCTTCCCAAAAAGAATGCTCCACCACTAGTTCTTTTCCTATCATCTACACTTCCCGCCCAATCAACATCTATATATGTTGTTAAAGAAAAATTATTGCTCTTGGGGTACCGTAACCCATAGTCAATAGTGCTTTTGATATATCTGAAGATTCTCTTTACTACGTTGACATGGGCCTCTTTGGTGCAACTTGAAACCTTGTAACCAAACATACTGCTTGCACAATATCTAGCCATGATGCAATTAAGTATAGTAAGCTTCCTATCATTGACCTATACATAGTTTGATTTTCCTGAAGTGACATGTCTGATTTACTCAATTTACAACCAGTTATCATGGGGGTACTCACTGGTCTACTATCTTCCATACCAAACTTCTTAAGAATTTCCTTAGCATATTTAGTTTGAGATATGAATATCCGATTATCAATTTGTATAATTTGTAAGCCAAGGAAAAATGACAACTACCCTAGCATTGACATTTCAAATTCATCTTGCATATAGGTAGCAAACATATTACACATTCTATCATTGCTACCTCTAAATTTTTTGATATCATCTACATATACAACAACAATAATCATGTGGTCAGCTTCTTATTTGAAATATAAATTACTATCTACACATCCCTTTTTGAATCCTTGTTGTTGTAGGTATTGGTCTAATCTAGAATACCATGCTTTGGGTGCTTTCTTAAGACCATACAATGATTTCCTTAATCTATACACATAATCATCATCCTCTGATAGCTGAAAAACTTTTGGTTGTTCAATGTAGACATCCTCTTCTAGGTTTCCATTGAGGAATAAAAATTTAACATCCATCTAATACACTGAATCCCTTGTACACGAAAAATGCAAGAAAAATTCTAATGGCCTCTAATCTTGCAATAGGTGCAAATGTCTCTTCAAAATCAATGCCTTCAACTTGTGCATACCCCTTGGATACTAATCTTGCATTGTTTCTTACTACATCTCCATCTTCATTCAACTTGTTTCTAAACACCCATTTTGTGCCAATGACATTTTTGCTTGGGGGTGTAGGAACCAATTCCAAAGTTTTGTTCTTCTCAATTTGATTTAACTCTTCCTCCATGGCCTTTAACCAAATCTCATCATTTATAGCTTCAACGAACCTTTTTGGCTCAATTTGTGACAAGAGAGAAAATTTTACTTGTTCCTTATTCTTTGCAAGTTTTCACTTGGTCAGAACTCCTTCATTTTTATCCCTAATTATCTTATCTACTGGGTGAGATTGTTGAACATACTTTGTAGGGGCCTTCTCAACATCTACTTCCTTAGATTCTTCTTCATCATTTGCCACATTATCTTCATAATCTGAATCATCTTCAAAATTATTCTGATCAAATTTGATATGTTGTATACTTTCATCAATCTTGACATTAATTATTTCTACAATCTTCTCTAGTCTTTTGTTATAGCATTTATATGCTTTTCTTTGGGTGGAATATCCTAAAAGATTCCTTCATTACTTCTTGATTCAAACTTTCCTAAATTCTCATCTTCTCTTTTGATGTAGCACTTACTACCAAACACTTTGAAGTACTTCACAGAGGTAGGTCTACTATACCACAACTCATAGTGGGTACTATCACCATGTACCTTGATTTGAACTCTGTTCAAAATATATTGCAATATGAACTTCTTCTTGCCAAAACATATTAGTTAATCTATCCTCTTTTAACATTGTTCTAGCGATATCCTGCACAACTCTATTCTTTCTTTCTACAACTCCATTCTTCTATGGAGTTCTTAGCACTGATTATTGTCTCTTGATTCCATGTGCCTCACAATATTTAATGAATTAACGTGATGTGAATTCTCCTCCTCTATCTGACCTTAAACATTTGATCCTTCTACCTATCTCCTTTTCAACCATCTTTCTGAATATCTTAAATCTCTCAAATTCTTATGACTTGTCTCTTAGGAATGCCACCCATGTCATTCTCATGTAGTCATAAACTAGAAACATAAATTACCTTTCTCGTTTAAGTCCGCTTATTCTTGTGGGTCTACACAAATTAGTATGAACCACTAATCCTCTAGAAACATAGAGGCTTAGTGGTCGAATACTCCTTAATTGCAAAACTAGCCTTTGTTTTCTTTTCCTGCTAACATTCTTTTCATATGACATTTTCAGGCTTAGTCATTTTAGGCATGTGTTTAACCAGACCTCTTGAGCTTACTTTCAATAGATTATCAAAGTTTATGTGGTTTAATATTCTATGCCATAACCAAATTTCATCAGCTTATCCTATCAATTATCTTTGACCTTTTACTTTAGTGAGGTTGTAAAGATTGCTATCAGTTCTCAATCTTTGTGCAAATATCTTTATTTTTATTTTTTAAATTTTGCAACCTTCTAAATCAAATGTGACTTTATAACCATTGTCACACATTTGGATCACACTTAACAGATTGTGCTTCAATCCTTGAACATACAAAACATATCTTTACCACATATCTTGACCAGAGTGTTATCACCCAAATTCACAAATCCTCATTACCTTTCTTGAGTTTGATGAATTTACTCTTGTCTTCAGTCATGTGCTTAGAGAAGCCACTATCTATTACCCATATATTTTTCTTTTTGGCATGCAGGGCTTTCTGTGCAATCATTGATTGTGTGGAGATTTCTCCCTTTTCTTTTCACACCTTCTTAGTTTTTTTTCCATCTTTTCCTCCATAATTATAGATTCTTTGTTTACTCTAGGAGGTGGATCTTTCTTTTTCTCATTCTTAACAATTGGTCTTGTAATTTTTTTTCTACAATTTTTAGCTATATGACCATAGTTATTATAGTTATAACAAACAACATTCATATCTACTAAAGGAGCAAACATATTCTTGCTTTCAAAGTTTTCACTCCTCTTAGGAATAACTCTACACTCTCTAGCTCTATGAATAAATTGATTACACGTATAGAAATATCCATAGAAATATGAAGAATACATATTCATAGAATTTTGTGCAAGATGAGGTGGTATTTTATGCATTCACTTCCTTGTGTCTCTCACCCTAGTGTATCCATCAACAATAGTCCTTCTAAAATTCTATCTACTCTTTTGATGATCAGGAGCTGATTGCTTATTCTTCTTATCTATTGTAGGTTTCTTTTCTTCTTTGGTTTTCTTCCTTTGTCGATTTATCTTTGAGTTCACTTCCTTTGAAATCACTTTCAGATTTGTATTTTTGTCTAGCCCTGAATCATTCATATAATTTTGTAGAAGCATTAAAAAAAGAGCTCTACCCTTTCTCCAAACCTAAGCTTGATTTCTCTTTGTTTACAAGCTTTTGGGTGCTTAATAACTCATGTCTAAAATATTTGATCCATTTTTTAGCTTGAGTCCTTTCTCTATTTGTTCTTTTCCCTTTTCCAAATCTCTTCTTAGAGAAACAATCTCGATCCCTCAATCTTGATACACCTGTCAACTTCATATTGCAACTTGGATTGAATTACATCTTCTACTCTCTTGGCTTCCTCCAATTATAACTTCAAATCTACCACATACTGAGTAGATTATTCTAGGTCCTTGCTTATTTTATTAGACTCCTTTTGTGCAAGTTTCTTCTTCTTCTTGTTCCCCCTTTTTAACTTATCAATCTCATCTCTAAGATCATCAATCTCATCTAGAGCATAGATGAGCTCTCCTTCTAGGGGTACCACTCCTTCTTCACCTTCTTCATGAAGGTCCTCTACCTTTTCATTTTTTTGTTCCTTAGATTCTTTTTCCATGAAGAGAAACTCATTTTCTCTCACAACAAAAGCATAAATTTATTCATCTGAGCTGTTGTAGTCATTTGAAACATCACTATCCTCTTGGATATATAGGATTTTCTTTTTCATCTAAAAATTCCTTCTCTTAGGGTAGTAGGATTTATTCATTTTATCATCTACCTCTTGTTCAAAGTTTCCTTTCTTATTGTAGGGACATTTAGGAGTGAAATGACATAGTTTTCCATATTCAAAGCATTTAAAGGGAAACTTACCTTTGTATTTTATGGATCCTCTTCTTAGTCTCCCAATGAAATTTACCTCTTCTTCATCAGTCTCATCATTCTCAAATGGGATTATCTCTGCCTTTTCTTTCTTAGGAGATGCATCCTTCTCCTTGTTAACAATATTGAAAGTAGCTTCTTACTTGGATGGTTCTTCATCTCTCATCCTCATCTCGTATGCTGTAAATATATGATATATCTCATTTAGAGTAAGTTTTTATATCTCTCTTCCTTCCTCACTTGTTGAGATGTTAGAATCATAATTGTATGTCATTGATCTAAGAACTTTCAATACAACATCTTCTTTCAACTATTCTCCATATCCTTTGATAGAGTTCACTATATCATTAACTCTCAGAAGATAGTCTACATTATTCTCTTCCTCTATCATCCTTAGGCCTTCAAATCTAGCTTTCAATAATTGAAGCTTCGCTAATTTTACCTTGTCATCTCCTTCATTGATCTTTTTCAATGTATCCCAAAAATATTTTGCATTCCTAAATACATAACTTTGTTGTAAACAAATTTGGACAAATTAGTTGTAATAGTGAACCATGCCTTCTCATTGTTGTCATAATATATTTTTGTTGCAGCATCAGTAGGAGGTGTGACAGGTAGTGTACATATCCATTCACAATAGAAATCCACACATCAAACCCTAAAGATCCCAAGTATCTCTTCATCAAAGAGCTCCAAAAAGTATAATCTGTTCCATCAAATTGGGGTGGTTTATTTGTGGAAGAAATTTCTTGGTTGGCCATTGTATTTACAAATACAAGTACCTACTTGAACTGATTAATCTTCTCCTAGGGAACCTAGGGCTTTGATACCAATTATTGGAACTGTTAGTTACCAAAATTTGTACCCGATTCTGAACTTGACAAGTTCAACAATTTTGATAAAACATTGGATTCACTTCTATGTGGGACACTTGGAATGAAGTGAAACCTCTGGGTTCTAGGCTGGCTCCTATTTGGATAATCACCTGAAAGCACTTAAATCACTCTAAAACTTTGAAGGGGAAAAGGATAGGAAGGAAACTAAACAATAAACAACTTGATATTTAAAATTTTAAGGTGATACACTGAAATTATGATGATATCTTGATTCAACAACACATAACAATGAAATCTGACAATACTAAGTGCATAAAACACAACTTTGGCATGTGAGCAGCTGCATAAAAATGTTTCATAGATAGGTAATAAACCAGTTTCAGAACTTTGAATTAGTAGGAAAAGATAAAATCTTCACAACTAACTAGGCTTGAACTAGATAAAATTTCACAATCTACAACCTCTTCAGCTGCAAGGTATTCACTTAAGACATGATTCCAAGACATAACATGTAGGATTACTGGAAATATCAGCATGAAACATCAAATTGAAAATAGAAGCATAAAAAAGTGAACTCCAAAGTAGGTCCCAAAAGCTCTTAAATTATCAAAATAATTGTAAGGACATCCTCAAAACATTATGAGTTACAACTGCCAAAAGAACAAAAACTCTGGTACTAGAAGTCTCCAAAAGTCTCTGTCATACAATGTAGAAGAACTAACTAAAAAAATGAGCTTCAAAACTCATAAGTAAAACTCACAACCACCTAGGGTCGGATCCAGGAAAATAGCCCCCAAAATAGAACACTCCACTCTTCCAAAAGAAGCCATAGACATGGAAAAAGTCTCCCCAAGTCATTAACCACCCCATGACTCAACAAATCAACCTCTAAAAACACTCCAACTGACCATAAAGACATCCCAACTACTTGGGATAAGTCAAATCAGACCCCTGAATCTTCTCCAACCTTCCTAGATACTCTCCTCATGTTGGCAACTGAAAACAACATCTCCAAGATGCTCTCAAGAGCAATTAAAACCCTCTAGACCATTACTTGAAGAATATGTCAAAGGCTTTTAAGCTTTTGCATTTTATGATATTATTTATTCAAAAATGATTTATAATTCATCATTTTGAATAAATGTTACAATTCTGAACACAATGCAAATAAACTAAATAAAGTCATCACTCAATTTTACATTTTATAGATATATTTTATATTTAAGTGATTAATATCAATCACTTAGATAAAAAATATTTATAATTGTAAATAAATGAAAAAACAAAAGATTAAATAAAGCCAAATAAGGCTTTATGTGACTTTATCTAATAAAACCTAAAGAATAAAATGAAAGGCACGACTCATATAGAGAAGTGAATGAAGTTTAAAAAAAAAAAAAAAACTTAAGGCTAAAAGCCTTCTCCATCGAACCCTAGGGTATACCTTAAAATGAAATGAAAGATATTCATTTCACTTCACATTGTTAATGATAAGAACTCCCTGCTGTGCCGCCATGGAGAAAACCCTAGCCATGCCATTGGAAGCTTGAGCTGGGAGATTGTGCTTTCAACGCCATAGATGGGAGGTTTTCTAAAGTTTTGAGCATGGATCATGGTAAGTCTGCAGATTAGGAAGTTACACATTTTTTTTTAAGCTATTGACACTTTTACAAATTGTGACCTCACATATTTCTGATGTTCTTTTATCTTTCTGTGACTTTGTGCTTGTCTGGCCACCATGAACACATGCTGGCTCAAGATTTTTCTCTATTGAGGGTGCCATTGTCAAACTGTAGCCACGTTTTTCACCCTAGAAGTCTTTACTTGTGGATTTCAAAGGTCTTTGGAGATTGAATGATGGTAAGTGAGCTCTAGCCAAAAATCTG
Source organism: Sequoiadendron giganteum (assembly GCA_007115665.2). Taxonomy (NCBI): domain Eukaryota; kingdom Viridiplantae; phylum Streptophyta; class Pinopsida; order Cupressales; family Cupressaceae; genus Sequoiadendron; species Sequoiadendron giganteum. The sequence continues at coordinate 652,447,810 of CM021102.1, forward strand.
GTTTTTCATTTCCTCTTTTTGCAAGCTTTTGAAGCTTGCACAGGTTGAACTCCATGAATTTCTGATGATTATTCTTTTGCATTTTGATTTTTTCCTGTTTGAGCTTACTGCTGTGGCCACTATGAAACAATCTGGGCGAACTTCTTGACTTCTCCATGAGATTTCTGATAGTTTTCTCTCAATCTAGGCGTGGCCTGGCATTTTTTTCTATTTCCATTTCTTGTATGTATTCCTCTATGAAATTTCCTTGTGGCCTCCATCATGAAACTCTTGGCTGAGCCTTCTGTGTTGAACACCAATGAGAAACCCTTGACTTGGCCTTTCTCCATTTAGAAGCTCGAATCTTATCATTGCCTCAGCTTTAGTCTTAGAAAACAAATAAGTTGAGGCTGCCATGAGAATATAAAGGCTTGAAATTTTTGTACAACATCATGTCTTAATCTACAGAAAAATAAATGAAACCTACAGGTCGCCATTGAAGAAAGGTTGCTTTTCACTATTGAATGCATTTTTCTTGTTATTCTTTTTGCTGTAATTTCTTTCCTTGATGATTTAATGATGCGCTTGAGAAAAGCATAAAATATTTGGCTTTTTATTTCCTCTCATTTTTGAAGAATGGGTATTTGATTTTCATTGTTTCTACCACATATGCAGAAACTCTCATAAATTTATAGCTGGAAATATTTCTATTTCTGTGCAAATTTTGGAAGTATTTATCCTCATTCTGGATATCTTGCATATTTGAGATAATGAATAAGCTGTAGCCTCTATTTTTCCCTTTTTCCTTAAAATGGGTATTTGGTCCGATTGTAAAAACTTGAGCCTTTCCCCTTGTTCTGTATCTGAATAAGATGCCATGAAAATCCTCCAGTTTTCGTCTCTCTTTTCTCTTGATGACTAAGCTGATTTGATTCTTCATTTGTAATCAAGAAATACTTTTATCAGTTGACAAATTTATTTGTATTTCTTAAACATGAGACCATTTTCAGGAACTTGTAAAACACTATATTAATTTATGATGTTTATTCACTGCACAAAATTTAAATGAGTTGGGCTCTACCCTTGTGGGAGCGACATTTTACCCCAATCATATCGTAAACCTGATAATCAACAATAACATGTCCTGTATCTACACATAACACAAACAAGTTAGAAAAATAAAGCAATGTTTGGATTTGGATAATGTGAATGCATGTGTGGGTGTAAGGATGATAGGATAGTTATTGCTTAGATCTTTTGGATCTAACCCGTTTTTGTAATTTCAGGATCTTGCACTTAGAGAATGGAAAGCAGGAGCAATAAAGTAGCATAAACATGCAAGCAACAACACCACCACCACTCATTTAGGGAATGACTGACCTCTATGACTCTTATGTCTCATTTTTTCCCTTATATTCACACATGTATTCATGTTCAAAATTCAAACATTCAATTTACTTTTCTTAGCTAGTTTCACGGCTTGTGTGAAGTAGTTAAAATACTTTGATGAATAAAGATTTACATTTTTAGAAAAGATATTTGATGGTGTATCAGTTTGCTTCTCTTTTCTTCATAAAAATGCAATATTTATCCGTGAATGGAATTAAAGTAATGTTTTCATACTATGGCATAAAATGCATGATCAAATTTTAAAATGAACATCGCTTAGCAAAAGTGCTCTTCCTGATTCGAGCCTATAGGTGAAAAATATATAACAGGAACATAACAATCTAGTGAGAGGGGGGGCTGAATTAGTAGATACTATTTTTTTTAACCCTTTAGCCTATAGAGCAGACTGACTCTTTAAACACTTAGTGTGTAGATTGAAACATAAATTACAAAATATAAACAAACACACAATCAAAAATCATAAAAAACACAATATACATGGAAAAATCAAGATGGGAAAAACCATAGTGAGTAAATATTGCTAGGAGCTACTATCCTAATCCAACCTCACAAAGAAACCTTCTGTTACAACTTTTAATGGAACCAACCCTAAGGAGACACCAATCTCCTGAACTGAGCATCAAATCAATTATCTGATGACACCAACCTATTAGATTTACAACATAAATAATTATAAAAAATAAAAATTACAACTTACTCTGCAATTGCCCAAGTTTTTATTGCTTTCTTTGCAACTCACTCTTCTGCTCTGTACCCCACTAGTTCGGCTCTCTTCTTCCCCTTCTTCTTTATTGCATTCCTGGTCTACCTCAATGTACCCTCATAGACCTTTTGCAACTCACTCCTTTTCTTTTTAGAGTATTCTCTGTCCACCTTTGGAGCTTCACATTCCTTCTACCTTGTGCACTCACTTCTCTCTTCACACAGTTACCACACCTTAGACAATATTCTCATCATATGTTTTACGTAGTTTCCAATTGATGATGAGTACCTTAGGATTCTCCACCACCTACTAATCTTCTATAAGGGTCCTGAGATATCTTTTACACTACCATACTCTTGTATTTAGCTGCACAACATTAAATTCTAGTGCAAGGAATTTTCCTTCATTCTCGCTCTATCAAACCCTAGGATTGGATATACATTTAATGCATCCTTCTAATTATTCGATTTAATATCGATCCTAATATATGTACCCATCTGTGCTACCACTCTATACATCTCTCATTACATTTGTCATTGGTGTAGGTAGATCATTTAATTCTCACCTCCATGTTGGTTCATAGGCAAAACCCTATTTACACAGACTTAGTCATTTATGATATTCACTTTCAACTTTGAGCTATCAATTACCTGCCTTAGCACCATGATCCAACATCCTTCATTCATTGTCACACCTTTAAAACATGACCTTCAGATAAATAGTCTTTAAAGCAACACCATTATTGCATTTCCTTTGGAACCACAACCATCACATATCATTACTTCACTAAGGATATGAGCATCTACTTCCATGATGTGAAGAGACACAATAATCATCGTCTGATCACATACCTTTGAACTACCAACATTCATCATATAATATGCTTCATTGTAATTCATGTGCCTTCATTTCTTCATCAATGATCACCATTGGATCAACTATCGTTCAATCTGCACCATCGCTTGCTATCTCGCTAGCTCTGACAATAAGCCCACTAACTATCCACATGTCAATGGCTAACACCATGTGTCCACCTTTGACATCATTCTTCACTATTGCACTACACTCATTGCTCATCCCTAAAAGCTCCACTTCTTTAAGGTGTATTAGTAGCACCAAATGATAAAATAATATTTGGCCACCTATAGATGTTGAATTCACACTCCACTAACTCGTAAAGCACATCGCTCATTGAACAAAAAATTTAAACACTTTGCTTCACAACAATGATGTGAAGTGATCGAGAAAAAATTCACTGCACATCAGCTATCCACCCACCATCGACTTCCTCCATCATTTGATCGAAACCTTGTGTGATCATCATCATTCCCCACTTCCCTGTGCGGCATAGCCGAGAACCACCAAAAACATAACGAGCTTGCGGGAACTATATGATCAACTTGATTGTAGCCGTTGATATATCTCCATCGCTCATTGATGAACTTCAAGCCAAATTCAATGAGCTTTCTGTGATACATGTGACTTTAGCAATAGCCATCATATGTGAAAATATGGAGTGCACACCATCTGATCTTCACACCAGCAATACCAACTAAAGGACTAGGTAATGGGGCTGGTCATTGAATGAATTTAAGGGCATAAGTTATAACTTATGTGATTGGTCACTGTCTATACACAACCAACATGAAATTATAAAATTTGTTGATCACCATAATTATAAACACCTAGGGTTTAAATAACAAACCCTAAGCTTGTCTGAGATCACAAATAATTCAATTTTGGTCTCAACCTTTAGCCTCTAGACATACAACTTATATGTATGAGAACCTCTCAGAAGACCCATGTCAAATTTGGCCTTAGATTTTACCTTGGAATACCAGAAGAATTTACTACAATATCATGAAAAATTTACAAGACAAAAATGCAACATTTTGAGAAACTTTTACAACCTACACTCCATCTTCCAGAGCTAGACTACCATATCTTTCTTTAGACATCAATGATAATATTTTGACATCAATGCCAACAAACCCTTCCTACAGGATCAATTTCATCTCACACCTAATCCCTTTTTGATAGATCAATGACAATAATATGTTAACATGGGGCTTGATGGAGAAACAATCATACCCACCACAACCCATACTCTTGAGCTTATCCCATTCCTTTCCCTTGAAGAAATTAGCAAGAGGACACTTTGAGGCCACATGGTCCTTGTAAAATTTCTTCCCCTTAGTGGGTAACCTTGTCACTTCAGCTAAAAATCCCTCTGTTATGTTCACCTCCACACCACGAATATGCAACACACAGTTATTCCATCCTTTGAAAAATCCTCAATGACCTTCACATCGAAACCATAAAGTTTAAGAAGATAAGGGAACACTCCCCCTTCTCTAGGATCTCCCACACCTCAACATTGTCTCTAAACTCATCACAAGTAATAGGTTCTTGTTTACAACGATCCCCCCAATGGTAGCCAGAGAACCCCACACCACCATCTTCTCCTTTGTCTGATTAACAAAAAACACTTAGAAAATTCCAAATATAATGGAATAAGACCCCCATAATCTGTGTGAGTTTGACAACATGATGACTCCCAACAATAATGACTACATCCTTTGGCTCATTACCACAATATTTGTAATTATTAAAAGGACAACTACTAAAACTCATATGTCTAATCCAAATAGAGAGGAGATAACACCATGTTAAATATCCTTTACCTCCCAAAGGGACCACCACCTTGACATAATATTTGATCATGATTAATAATGCTTTGAATATTAATGAGGATGACATCATGATATTTCCAACACTAATGAGAAGAGACCCCCATGTTTACAAAGCCATCAACTAAGGTGTTTGTATGGAAATTTTGGTCATCTCAGAGAAACATCCAAGATTAGTAGTGCCTTCCGTAACTTTAATTTCAATGAGATTGCCTCAAAAACACATACAACTATGTCACAAAGCGGAATCCGACAAAAATCATTTCCCACATTAATCCTTCTGAGAGAAGCTCATGCAAATCTAGTTTCAACAATTTGCATAAACAAATTCTAACCAAGAAACATGAAACATGAAAGATGAAATAGAACAATGAGCACACAGATCTATGTGGGGAAAACCCTTTCAGGTAAAAAAACCTACACTCCAAAAGCCTAGATCACCATTGTATTATTCATGCAACAAAATAGTTACAAATACAACTCAAGCACTAAGCCTTTACAAAGATTACATCTTGTTTCACTTTAGAGACAAACTAGTAGCAACCCTGTTCTATTTCCCTCTCTCCTTTTTTACATTTCTCTAATCAACCTCTCAGTCCATTACAAACTTCGCACTATTACAATACTCTCACATAGTATACAGAGTAGATTCACATAGAGAGAGAGAGGAGTAACCTCCTTCAGAACAACATTCTCATTCTCCAACCCTCGAATGATTCTGTACAATAAAATTTTATCCCAATTCAGAATTGTTCAATTCATTTTCTACAGTTAGATCAACCTTCAACCTATCTTGGACAAAAAATAGTCTCCTCTAACTCATCATGTTCCTCCAATGAACAACTGACACATTGACAGGTCAACAAAGTCATCATTCGTTCAATCGAGTCCATCTTCATATCCATCAGCCTAAATTTGTCTATCGGTCATAGTCCAGAAAGAGACACCAATCGCCAAAGTCTCCCAAATGTCATTCAATGTCCTGAAGTCTCGACTAGGCCTATTGGCAAGATAATGTCCACCGAAAAGAGTTCATAATGTCACATCGAAGCCTCTAGTCACCCCGATGTCATTAAGCTCAAACACCTTTCAAACCATCTTGTTAGCCTGAGTCCCATTGATGATCAACATGAATAGGTCTATCGGCATGACCAACACTATCGGTGAACATCTAAGATGTCACCTCGATAGCCGAGGTCTCTCTGATGTCCCAAAAGAACATCAAGACCCCGTGTCACCAAGAGTTACACCGAAGTTCAATAGGAAAAATCCATCGGCTAGAACAACACCATCAGACAAGGATCAAAAAGTCTCATCGAAGTATGATGTCACATTGATGACCTTAAGCCCAAATATAGTTCAGAACACCTCATTGGAAAGGGTCACACCGAACATAGCCCGTCAGGCAGACCGACACTGTCGATTCAACAACCACAAGTCCCACCGAAGACTAGAGTCATCCTGATACAGATCACTGGCCAGAGTCACCCTGATGGTACTACCATCAATCAGATTCCTATTGTTGGTTCAACATTCTCAGGTTTAACCAGAGACCAATGTTACCCTGATGATCTGTTCATCAGCAAGATTTTCCATGCATTACACCGATCTCAGCCAGATACACTCTACCGTTAAGAATATTTCTGAACCTCCATGTCAGCTCGACAAAGTATCATCAACCAGACTTACACTGATATAACTTTTCAGCTGAAATTTTATCATTGATGAGAGTTAGAAAACTCACGACGATAGTTCAGGTCATGCTGACAACCTTCATCGCTAGGACACACCAAAGGTCTCACCAATATGTTCAAAAAAGGAACTTCACAAGGAGAACATAGATCAGGCTGAGTCACACCAATCTCACAGACAGTTTAGGATCATTATGTAGATCAGCCAGACATCTCAGCAGTCACAGCAAAATTTCTCTCTCAGAGGTTTAGGCCAGTGGGATTGAGGCACACAATTCCAACAGTGTTTGCTTCATGAAAAACATGACACAATAAAATCATCAAATGAACTTAGAAGGGATAAAGTATCCTCTATGATATGTGAGATAAATGAAGATGGATGATGTAACTTCTTTAAACAATTGATAATATTGAGTGAATCACCTTTCAACCAAATTTTCCTAACCCCAAACTCTTTTACAAGAAGGAGGCCATGATAGGCTATTGATGCCTCTACATAATGGAACTTTGTTTGTACTTTATTATGTGGAAAAGTACCAAATGAACTCAAAGCTATTAGATTTTCCCATAGGCTAGTTCTTATCCTTTCTTTATTTACTTTTGTTAGCTCATGTTATTAAAATTTGAATAAAATGTTGGCATAATTTATACCAATTTTTAGTTCATTTCTTTAGATACATTATCAATTTAGTTGTTAGGCATGTAAAAGTTCCAAATATTTTATGAGTTTTTTATACTACAATTTTTTTGGTGGAGTAAAACAAATGCGTCTTTGGAGTTTTCGATGTCCATGAATTTAAATGGGTTTTGATGTGTCTTATCAATTTTTTCATCCCACATTGTTTAGGGAATTTCTATCTTCCTATTTTGCATATTTGGCTGATGATTTTTTTTAAAACGTGATGAACACATTTTTAATTTTGGCCAGAGTATGGTGACATTGTTGGAAGTTTTTTTCTTATTATTGAAGGTGTTTGTTCCATACTTGTCATGCATCTAGACCCAACTCAAATGATCCAAATTCAAAAAACATAAATTTTCAAACAAAATCTTGAAATACCATTCTAAATTTTGATTGATTGGTCGAAACTGAAATCTAAGAATTCTAGAAAATGAGACTTTCCTTAAAAATGGATTTTTCCTTTTTGAGATTGGAAGCTGATTGTTAAATGAACTTTCTACTTTCATTTGGCTAATGTAAACCTAGAGTTTAAATGTTTCCACTCTATTTCCTTCACATTTCTCACAAATCTCTATGATATTTAGATAGCATTCTTGAAAACATCACTCCCTTCCATTTGTAGGTTATTCTTATTTTTGCACAAGTTTTGAAGAATCCAACATGTCTATTTCATAGATATAGTGGTTTTTTATCATTACCTTTAACATGAATCTTGATTTGGATCTTAGAACCAACCTTTCACAGTGATATTACAGAAGTAATATTTTCTCTTCTTGGCAATAACTTCCTTCTCATTCTCTAATAATGCAGAAAAACTTGTTATCTTTGGCCTATATTCTAATTCAATATCCAAATCCAACAGTTTTGTTACTGAATGACCAGTTAACTCAAAAAAATCCTTCCAAGCTTACTATTGACTTTTAGATCCCTATTACTCACTCTTGTTTTAGGTAGTCTAGATAAAAAAAACATTCCATGAAGTCAACAACAATATGAACTTTGAAAGTGATATCAATAGGAATAAAGTGAGCACACTTAGCTAGAACCAACCAACAACCACAAAGATGAAACCCCTAATACTCACTTTAGGGAGACTTGCAATGAAGTCTATGCTAATGGATGACCATTTCTAATTTGGATAATGTAAACCTAGAGTTTTACATGTTTGCACTCTCTTTATTTTCATTTATCACAAACCCCTACATATGATATTTATATAACATTCTTGAAAACATCACTCCATTCCATTTGTAGATTTTTCTTATTTTTGTACAAGTTTTGAAGAATCCAACATGTCTGTTTGATAGATATAGTGTTTTTTTATCATTACCTTCAACATGAATCTTGATTTGGAACTTGAACCAAATTTTCAAAGTGATATTACACATGTAATATCTACTCTTCTTGGCAATAGCTTCCTTCTCATTCTACAATAATACAAACAAAGATAATGACACAAACAATCCAATGAAAATGGAAATGGATAACTTGATCCATCCATCATTGTCTGTACCTTGATCCATGGAATATTGTTTATACCTTGATACCTTGATAAAAAAGATTGGGTATAGGTTTGATAGAGATTATACCCACCCTTGACAAATAATAGTGATAGTCATCATAATGTGATCCATAACTGGCCCTTAAGTGGCCAACCAATAATTGTGCGGTATATGGTCTCATATTTGGTAATATGCATTGGTGCAATCTAATATCATTTTATAACAAAACCTTACTATGAAACTATTTTAGAAATTTAAGCACAAATAACTATTTTAGAGAATCTGATCCCGTTTACCTTGAATGCAGAGTTGAAACTAATGTATGTTTATGAAAGTTTTTAATGTGTTTAATTTGTCTATTTTGCAGAAGGTGTGTATTGAAAAAAAACAAGAGATTCTATAGACATACTTCAATATCATATAAACTTTGAAAATTAATCTATATTACTCATATTTTGTTCTTATATATCTACTGTGTTTTTTATGTTGTGCATAAAATGTTAGAAAAAAGTGAACCAAAAAAATCATTGCATACTATCACAGATGAAAGTTATGAACCAATGATTAGGCATGAAGAACAAACAATAGACATAGTATTGAAAAATAATAGTTTTTTTAGGATAATTCCATTTTTATACAACATAGGCAATTGTCTTTTTGACTCTTTGCAACATTTGTTACATATGTACTTCACTTTTGTAGAATTGTGAAATGGTACGATTAATTATTTTCTAAATTTCCTAGCAAAAGATGACCCTGACGCTTTGTTTTCATATAGATATGAACTAGATCCCCAAACATTAAATAAATTGCATCCAATATTATTGATGTTAATATATATTTACAACGTATGTGCCTATCTACAGTTAAAAAAATAAATTATAAAGAGTATGGTCTTTGAGGTGACTTATTTTGTATTAAATGGCTAGGAAAGTGGTTAGATATCCTAATATGTATTTTGTCTTTAACTAGAAAAATAAAGTTCTTGCATTTCAATGAAAATTCACAAAGTACTACATATTCTATTTTGTTCCATCATGAAGACCCTATCAATGGAAATTTTGAAGCACTTGTTTCCAAAAAAATCCATTGGAACAATATATTAACTACTCTAAGTACTCAAAAACAATTAGTAACTTGAGATTTTTTTTTTTGAGGATAACTCAATAGATTCAATACCCAAATTGTGTAAATATGCATTACCAATACCAAATTTTGCATTGGATAATATCATATATGTAGAGAATTATGAATCAAGAAACAAAAATGGAGATATCTCAATTGATACAACATTACAAGACAATGTATACAATGTAGGTAATTGTATTTTTGACTTGTTACAACTATTGTTACATATGCAACACACATTTGTTAAACTACGAAATGGAATAGTTGATCATTTTCTAAATTGTTTATCAATCAATGATCCTAAAGCTTTATTTTCACTTGAATATGAGCTAGATTCACAGACACTATCCAAACTACATGGTATTCATGATGTTAGTACATATTTTTGATGCATGTGACTATTTATAGTTCTAAAGCCAGGTTGTAATGAGTATGGCATTTGGGGAGACTAATTTTGTATTAAATGACTATCCAAAAGGTTAGATATTCTGATATATATTTGGTATTTAACAATAAAATCAAAGTACTTGTATTTCAATGAAAATTCACAAAGTACAACATATTCTATTCTATTCCATGATCAAGATCCTATACATGGACATTTCAAACCACTTGTGAGCAAAAAAATTATGACACTTGAACAACAGGTTCACCAATCTAAAATTTTTGGAACAAATATTCCCAAAAATATTTTCCACAAAAGAAAACAATAGATAGAATGTCTATATTATGCAAAAACACATTATCAATATTAGATTGTGGTGATAGTCTTTTCAATAGTATTGCTAGTTTTACAAAAAATGAATATGACAACCAATGCATTAGATGAGCTATATGGCTCAATCCTTTTGCAATGCAATGCTAAATGAAGACAACACAGAAAATGAATGACTTCAAAAATGCCTAAAGTTTGACTTGAAAATTAGTTGTGGTGTCACGAATCAGAAAACATTTATTGGAAAAGTTGGAGACCCATTTGAACAAAGTGGAATTGAAGGATCTGATTTTTGTTTTTAATGGCTATCGTACATTTTGTAAACAAAAAATTAGTTTTGTTCACAAAATAGTGACATTCCTGTCAAAGTATATTGAAAATGTGCACAACCAATAAAATTATACAATCTCACATGTTACCAAGTCAATGACATTCATGCACATTATAGGCCAGGTGGAGTGGATATAATAATGATGAATGGTATTTATCCTGCACAATAAGAAAAACAATGATGAAAAGAAAATAAAAGATTAGTATGCACAAATTGAAAGAATCCATTCAAAACAATAAAAAATTAAAAACTTGCAACTCTATGCATCTCACAAAGGGGTTTAGCATTTCTTTCCATAACTCACTTCGTAAACTAAAACAAGAGATATACAAAAAATATAAAATTCAAAACATACAAACATGAGGAAAAATAAAAAACACTAGTAGAATCTTACATGGAAAAAATTGAAGACACACCTAAACGTGTGTGCGCAATTTGTGGCCAATTGCATTTCAAAAAGAATATTATAAATCTAAGCCAACAAACAATGGAACCATATGGGCTAGTTGTATTAAGGACACAAGAATTTTATGGAAAAAAAATATGCAACATTTGTAACAACCAATTGAAGAAAAACAAAAGGTCAATATATGTAACACTAGAACATATTAAAACAAAGAAGCCACTATAATACATTGCTACACTTTTATAACTCAAAGAAAGACTAGTATCCCTTCAACTTGCATTTGCACAAATTTGGCAGCTAGGATTCAAAAGATATCAAATTAGACAAAATGGAACTATTATCAATATCCCAATAGACATGAATAATATACAAATAGTGTTGCCATGCTCCACCAATGAAACACGCACAATTGCTATTGCATTAAAGAAACACTTGCAATATAGAAATGTGTACCAAAACGGAAGAGTTTGATTAAATGTTATTATGAATTCTTTAAATGAGTTGTGTAAAACAATATTATACAAAATGAAAAATGTTAAATTGAACAAAAATTGGCATGAACATTTGTACCATTTACAAGAGCATATTACAATTATTGACTATTCATCAAGTGATAGCGACAAATAAAATGACACAAATAATCCAATAGAAATGGAAACAGATACCTTGATCCATGGATTTACTAAGTCAACAACTATACATTCAATAGAAGACAAAGTCATTGAAATTACACCAAATGAAGGAAAACAACCTCTTGGATCAGTTTTGGCCTTTGGATGATTGTTTTGTGCAGGAGAGTGCTTCTTATTTCCCTCTGGTGATATTGTAATTTTTTCCTCTATGATTCCGGTGGGAGCTACCCCCTAAGGTAGCACTGATCTATATAAAAAATATGTAGAAGAAATGAGTTTTCCAACACTATTTTTTGGAGAACCACGTGTTGAACGAATTGAAAAGAAAATCTCATACCTAAAAATTGTACAATGGGAATTATAAAATTCAAATCAAACATTTTATTATCATACCACCAACTTAATTTTCAAAACCATCAAAATTCTAATTGGCCAAGTTTTTTCTACACTATGAATAAGAATTCACAAAGAGAAATTAAAAGGTAGAACCGTACTAGAAAAATATGTGAAGCACAAACCAAACCTTGAAAATATTGCAATTAGATATTGGATATATAAGATACAATAAAAGGACAATTAAAAAAAGTAGTGCACAAATTAAAAAGAGGACAATTAAAAAAGGACAACAAAAGGACAATTAAAAAAAGTAGTCCACAAATTATTCGATATATAAGATATAATAAACATGTTGACATCGAGAACTATTATAGGGAACAAATTTTATTATATTTTCCATTTTCCATAGATGAAAACATATTAAAAAAGGCTTCACAACATGGGAAAATGATTTTGTTGCTAATGAAAAAATAGTAAAACATAACCAAGCAAAGTACACATACCATATAAATGAACTATGGGGTGATTTGGACAATGCTATTAATGATGCCAATATTGAAAATGAGAACTATACAGATACAAACAATGTTAAAAACTTAAAAAATGAATATAATGAACAATACAATTTGCAAGAAATAATAAAACTTAATGTCTACAATAAACAAGTGAGAAGACCATTTGAAATCGCTAAACATCCAAAATTAGTTAACAACACAAAATACTACAATGTCCGAAGAATTCTAAACAAAGAGCAACAATCCATACTAATAAAAAACAACTTATATTACTTGAACCATGACATTTGGTTTTAACAAGAGGTGCTAGAATAGGGAAAACATTCACTACCAAATCCATACACCAAGGCCTACTATGTATATACAATAACTCTATTTATAGTGATCCAGATAAGATAAAGGGCTTATTACTCGCATACACAGGAAAAGTGGCTTACAATATTGGAGGAAAAAATTTGCACTCTGCACTATTCATACCATTTAACAAATCCACTACTATTCCATTGAGCTCAGACAAATTGGATATATTGAAAAAAGAATATCAACAATTGTGTATTATCCTTATTGATGAATTCTCATTAATTGTAGCAAGACTTTTGCGTTGCATAGATAAAATATTGGGTGACATAATGCAAACACCTACTAAATATTTTGGTGGTTTAGGCATTATTTTTTGTGGTGAATTCTATCAAGAAGAACCTATACATGACCATCCAATGTTTCACCCTGTAAAATTAGACATTGAACTAGTTCTATACAATTTCTAGGAAAACAACAAATGCTATACCTTACAAACAACTATGAGACAAAAGGACCAAATCTTCATTGATATTCTTAATAGAATATGAACAAACTCTCAAATAGATAGTGACATAGCATACCTAAATAAAAAATGCTTACGTCCTACACCTACTGATCCAACATTTCCATTTCTTTTTTATAAGAGAAAAGATGCTAATGCAAACAATCAAAAAATATTATTTTCTCTTCCTAGAAAACTAATAAAAATCAATGTAATTGATGAATGTGATAATTTGGTTAATGTAGAACAACTGTTCAAAAATAATACAAACCTATCAAACCAAATTATGTTAAAAATAGACATATTAATTGATATTTACAGTGGAAACTATGATACACAAGATGGTCTTGTAAATGGATCAGATGGAATTTTCAAAACATATACACAACATGCTAACATGGACATTATATGGATTGAATTCAATGATTGTCATATAGGAAAATACAAAGCTACAAAATTATCACATTTAAACCAAACATATATTGACAATGGATGGGTACCAATACTCCAAGTTGCCAAACCAATCCTAAAAATAAATGCTCAACAAAAAAAGAATATTGTTAGGAAATAATTTCTAGTGCAATTAACATGTGCTCAAACAATACATAGATCACAAGGGCTTACAATGCATGAATTTGCATTTGAACCATTGGGTGAACACTGTACACCAATATGGGTTAACTTACATAACTCTTTCTCGCACATCAAGCATTGAAACATTATTTTTGTTAAGCCCTATAACAACAAAAAGATTTAAAGTAAAAACATAAATCATAGATGAAATGACACCGTTAGAAACAATAGCTAAGTGGACTCTTCAAAATGACATACATTACAAAAGTCAAACATCATGTATTACCATATCTACATTGAACACTCATCATTTCCAGCCACACAAAGAAGACATTGTACATGATAAAGATTTAATGTCATCTGACATTATTTGTCTCTAAGAGGCATATTTGAAAGCACCAATAACAAATGATGCATTACCGGATTATAATTGCTCTACATCATACCATATACATGGGATAATTACCTGCACAAAAATAGAGAGTACAAATATCAAATCCAATACCACTTATATAAGATAATGTTGAAGCAATATTAAGTACACTAATATTTACTGAACAAAGCCTTTATATCTGTAATATCTATGCCAGACTAGCATAAACACTTACAAATATTATAAAAAATGTTAACAAAGCAATGGAAATTGCTTCTACTGGAAGCCTTATTTACATTGTAGGTGACTTCAACAGTGACATTTCCAACACCTTAAAAAAAATAGAAATTCTTAAAAAGAACATGCAAATACATAACTTGCACTTGTTACACAAAAATACAAAACTTTTGTCAAGGCCCATTATTGATCATGTGTGGAAAAATAATTATGCACATACAAAAAAAAATTCAAAGATTCGAATCGTACTGGATAGATCATGACACTCTTCTATTTCATGTTGCCAACATCATCTAGCCATGCTCTGCATCTTGGAAAAGGTAATCATGTACAAAAAATCTATATGAAAAAAGATTTTATTGTCTACATACATTAACTCTTAGTCAAAAAATAGTACTTAAACTCATTAGTTATACTATTTTAAAGATTATAATTCATATAGTGAAAAATAATAGAAATATTGTTTTGCAGGTGACTTAAAATCATGAATATTTGGAAAAACACATCACCTATTTTAGTATCTACAAAATCACAATAAGGAACAAAAAAAGAGTACATTACGTGGACAACAAACATAATTTATTTTCTTTAACAAAATATCCTTTTGAATAACCATAATTGACTAACACATTTGTTTTGTCAAAGGAAATTGGACATGAGTAAAATTAACAACAGTTAATTAGCGACTACCATACAATCAATATTACACCAAACAAAAGGTATTTATATTAGCCAAATATCTACTACAAAACAATTTTCAAATATATAAGATATATATTTCAATGTAATAGGAAAAATACTATTTTTCCAGTAGATTACTAAAGAAGTAAAAACACTCTATTTTGCAGTTTTTTCAAAGACATGGGTCAATGAAAAACGATCTTGATGCATCTTTATCTGTACCTACACAAGAATGCATAACAAAATGGTGAGACATGTCAATTCTTCCAAATTAATTAAAAGAAATAGTATTTTTCACAAATTTCATGACTAACAATTTTTCTTTTCTTGCTACAACTATTTGGAAAGCATCAAACTAAATAAAACATCTCCTACCAAAATGACCACACAAAGAAGCAAAGAAAGGTATTAATTTTTAATAGCCTTCTTTTATACCTAAATTTGTTAAAAAATTTATGTATATGCTTCTACATTTTCTAAAGATTTCTACACACACCAACATACATAGGGGAAATTTTTTAATTTATATTTGCACAATTGAGAATAACATGCATTTTATATTCTTCAATGTTAAAAACTATAATACATGTTTACAACACATAATTAACTACACAAATTCATTTTTACAGTCTAATTTCAACAACCCCAAATCCCAGTACAATATTGGAGCTTTGCACAGAACAAACTGGTTCCGTATTCAAAGGAGATGTCCTTGCATATGGTTCTACTTCTACCAAGTACACCAATGCCCAAACAAAAGCAGAAGTAGTACATGCCAAACTTGTAGATTGCAATGGTCAAATGCCTATAACTGTAAACATTAGCAACAATTTGATAAATACATTGAACTGTATGTATGTCTATTGGGTCTAGCATTCACATCAACAACTTTTTAATCAAGTCTAAAATGAGCAATATGAAAGAGGTGATGCAGATCGTTACCTTGTCTTGACAACTAGAAACATAGTTGAAGTGTGCCAATTATTTGTAAAGAACATAGATTAACTCCAAACATCACTATCTCCTAGCTAATAGAAGCAAACCACAACTATTTTGTTGGTTCATTTGGAGCAATAGGAACATCTTATCATTTGAACAAAAACTAGTTTGAAGTGCATGTCAAAGATGGTGATCTCCAAGAAGACATGACAATTGTATATATCTAACAATTTATATTTTATTTTTATATTCAACTTTGTTTATGAACTTTTTAAATTAATTAACAATTTTATTTTGTAGGTTGTTAGCCCAAGTACCAACATAGATTTGTGTGCATATTTACAACAAATGTTTTCAAGAACAAACATGCCACTCCTTTTCAAAAATGTTGTTAGAAGTGGTCCTAAAGGAACAAGCATAATGCACACAACACAATCAATTTTTTTTGAGGAGCTCAACGATGCATGCACAAGAGAATAATTGCAAAATCTTGTGAGATGTAATATTTAGGAAAGACCACAAAAAGTAAATTTTAATTTTACATTTATATGAAATATCTATTAAATTATTTGAGTTCCTTATAAAATGCATAACAAGTTATTTTTATTCACAGGAACTTGGCACACTCAAGCCAAAGAATGTCGATTTTCCCTTCCTACTAAAACACATCATCACTCCATGCTATTTGACAAGTCTCTTGAAAAAGGATCTGCCAATTACACGTATTGCAAAAGAACCGCCCAACTTTCCTACCATCACAATCTGGATTGCACATTGCATAGGAAAGAAGGAAACATTGACTATTGCTTAAATGGAGACCTCCTTAAACAAAGTTTTCCAAAGCTTTTGGAAATCACATATGGCCAATATAGAGATGACATTTCACCTGTAGTGTTATTATTATGCAGATTCCAATTGAAAGGAATGTTTATACTATATGTTAGCAATTTCATTGTCAAAATTGTTCAACAATGACTATTTTATTGTTTCCATAAATTGCACTTTCACAAATAATCTACCATACTAGACTACAAATTTTGTATATGTAAATAATTTTTTTTCTTGTGTTTGAATTTTGTATGCTTACATGTAAGACCCCTCCGTTTTGCTCTTTTGATTGAATAGTGTTTTGTTTGGTTAGGCCTTATTTTCTGTTAGTGCTTTGACCTTGGTACTTGGTATTTGATCCTGATATTATTATGTCATGTTTCGGATTAGCATAATGGATAATTGAATTAATGATGTTTATGTTTTTGATCATATTAATGATGTTAGATTCATTAGTTAGTAATATTGTATTAGTGAAGGGGATGAATTGCATCACTCGCTTGCGAGTGCCCTACGATCCTGAGATTTCCTCTTCACGGTGTGTATTTTATGTTGTTCATATTATATGTTGTTATTACTTGATTTTCAGGTTGACAGGTACAAGACATCGACTCCATCTGGTTTCACAGGTTTGAGCATGTCCAATGCCCAACGGTATTCGATTGGGAGGTAGTAGCTAGGTTTTCCATGCCAAGCCGTCACCCCAGTCTTGAGTGTGTCATCGGTTTTTGTCTGGTTCTGTTGATTTAAGTGTTTAATTTTCCTGGATTTTATTTAATTGCAAATTAGAAAAGTTAAATAAATGGCCTATGTAGTTAAGTTGTTGATTTAATTAATCTGGTTATATTGTGAAAAGTGTTATTTATTTATTGATTAATTTAATGTAATTAATAAAATAATTAAATCTTGGATTAGATTTATTTTATTAATTAATTAAATTAATTATGTTGAAATTAAGTTGGAAATTTTGAAAAAGGTTTAAATTTCATTTTTGAAAATTAGAAAATGCAAAAATTGGGAAATAGAGATAATTGGAGATATTTTCAAAAGTTTGACTTTGGGGGTTGAATAGATATTTTCATTTTTGGCTATTATTGGATTTTTTTTGGATAATTGTGGGAGAGGATGAAAAATTTGAAAAATGGAGAAGGGAAGGAAATTTTGGTTTTGGAAGTTTTTTTGGAATTGCTTGGAGGAACTGAAATCTGAAGGAGAATGATTGCACCCTTTTGGATCTGTTCAAACTTCTGGAAACCAGGTTTTTTTTATTCAATTTAAAATTTATTTATTTGAAATGTTGTTTGCAATTCATGTTTAGAAAACCCATGTTGAAATCTGAGTTTGTTTGCAAAATCTCTTCATTGGAAAATATTTCTTCAAAAGAAAACTTTGTGTTCTTGGCTGCAATTAAGTGTTTTTGAAAATTAGTTTCTCAATTTGTGTTGCAAATCAAAAAAAAAAATGAGTTAATCAATATATATATATATATATATATATATATATATATATTTAATGTTGGGTTATTAAAGGTGTGCTGTTAAAATATATTTTTCATATATGCTTGGTTGTGGCACAAATTTTGAGAAATCCGCAGGTCTTTTAAAAATAAATAAATAAAAAAGAATAAAAAAATAAAAAATTAAAAAAATCAAGTTTGTTGGGGGGCTGGGGGCTCACCCCCACCACACCCCCATGGGAGGCGCATGGGGGGAGCTGCACCCAGCACGACCCCCGCGACCACTCATCCCGGTGGGGTGGCTATTTACACAGCCACCACCACCACCCCCGGTGGTCCGCTGTGATGTGCACAGCGCCACCGGAGGTGGTGGCCGGTTGTGTAAACAACCCCACCACCGACGGTGGCACCCTATCCACAGCGCCTACTATGTAAACATAGTTGGTGGCAGTAAAATCATGCCCGCGGCCGACACCCTAATCTGGTCGGCCATCCTTAGCACATGGCCTGAGGCACGGGTTAGGGTTGTTTTAATTGAAAAAAAAAATGAAATAAATTATAATATCTCTTATTTTCATTTTATTTATTTATTTAATATTATTTATATAAATAATATTAAAATATTATTATATAAATATATATTAAGTGGATGAGTAAAATAAAGGTATGATTTAAACTTAATTGTTTTAATTTTAATTGAGTAAATTTTGGACCAATATGCTATAGTCAATTAATGGATTTATTTTATCATATTTTAATAAAACAATTATGGGGGTTGGAAGTATTATGTTTAAATAAGCATTATTAATGGATTTTTTTAGATGATTCAATTTGCAAGGAGAAATAATGACTATTTTAAGTTGAAGAATCTATAATAATTTTTACAGCAATGTATTTTGCCATGTGAAATTAACTGGTTAATTTAGTATAATTTTAAATGCAAGTAGGGAAATTAGATTATTAGAGTTAATTTCTCCACTTCTTGAAAAGATGTTATTTAATTCAAATTTTCTCAAGGCAAGTAAGTACTGAATGTTAGCATCAGAAATGGATTTAATATATCCAAATTAGTTTAATTCCTCACAACTTGCCTTCGTGAATGTTCCTCTGAGTTCATGTGTTTGGGAAAGGGGTTAAGTGTATTCTAATCTGTAAGTCTTCCAGAAGACCCTAGAGGTTGGGGGTTGTTGTCTTGTGATGTCGACTATTTGTTAATTCCTTTGGGTAGTGCATGGTGTACGGTCAGTGTTTACCCGATTTCCACGAATGGGAATGTTTTGTGCCTCCTCGTCAGGAGCGGTTCTGTTATTGTTGTTACCTCCAATGTTTGGAGATGGTTTTATCTTTGTCGCCTCTTGAGAAAGGAGTGGATGTGTTATCTTGTTTGTGCACTTTGATACCCTTGGTGTTTGGATGGTATGTGTGTTGTCAAGTAGAAGAGTGGCTTCTATAGGAGCTAGAGCCCAAAGAGGTAAACTGGGAAACCATCGGAGGTTATTTAATCAAGTGATAACTAAAAAAATACTTAGAAGATTAGGACTAACTTCTCATTAATCAAGATAATTTTACCTCACTTATAGACACAAGGGATCGTTTAGACTTGGGATGAGTGGGAAGGCTTGGAATGGCAAGGTCATCTATCTTGTCTATATGAAAGGTATTTGGCTCCGCATGAGTGAGTGTGGGGGCTGGGATTCGGTTGAGGCTACCAGGACAACTTTAGGGTTGGTCGAAGCCTATGAAGATTCCCAGAGGTAAACCCATGATGAACTGTGTGATGACACTCTATCTAGGACAACAATTGGTACTTGTTTATTGTGGGTATGGCTTCCGTAACATACCTGATGTGACCATAGTTGGTACACTAACTCATTTGACCCCAATTTTTGATGAAACCTTCCGACGAAACCTATATAATCAGATGTATCATTGGGCACTTGTGTGAATTTCCATTTTTTAATAAATTTTTACCCCGACGTTCGTCAAAATTTCAATGAGCCGTTGTTTTGTGTACGTTTCAATGAATATCTTTCGCCAAAATTGGGGCAGTCCTGCAAAGTTAAATTGTGGCAGGCATAAATTGAAATGAGCTCGACTATTTATTGTGACAGTGTTTTGCTTGATGGTTTTCTTGGGGAAAATCATAAGAAACTCAAGAAGATATCGCCAGGTTGAGGGAAGTCATTGTCTTTTTCCATAATTCATTTGTGAAGTTAGATTTGTACTTCTAGGTTTGAAAATCATATTTGAAAGCAAAATCTCATCAGATTTCATTTATAGTCTTGTGCATTTTTAGAGTTTCATTTCCAGATTTTAGACCTGGCTTCACAATCTTTATAAGGGAATTGTTTATAACTGATGGAAAATTATTGATGGATTTGGACAAAGATTATATTTGCAAGGTTTCAATTTTAACCCTAATGATCAATTTGCAATAGATTTGGGAGCCATAGCTAGATAATATCAAATGTGTTAGTTGTTTTTTTATTGTAACCAAGTTTATCTTCTAGACACATAGCATATAAAATCTCAGATAATACTGCCTTACAATACCATCAATCTATATTCTAACCCAATACTACTTATCAAATCCTTATATGAACATAGTCACCTATAACCTCACTCAAGCATTTTAATTAATTCCTTGAATTAAAGCCAAAATGAGAATCACACACCATAACAGTGAGATGAACAGAATAACCCTTGATCATTTTATTCAAGATAATAATATATTCATACAATGGAGATACATGACCTTGAAATGAGTAATTTTCATTCAGATGCTAGTACTGTCTTGAAAATTAAGTACCCATGAAACTAAAACCTACAACAGAATGACACCAAATGGTGCAGGAGCACACCTAGGCTAACCTCCATGTTTGTTATTTTGGCTTGTACTTGACTCTAGCCAAGTTAGGATGTTAGTTTGTTTTCAGACCTTAGAAGGTCATTGCTTTTGTGGGCTAGGTGAGTTAGTCATTAGGACTAAGGTCACACAAATAGCTAGTGTTAGTAATTTAAGTTTTCTTAATGTTAGTTGTCTATGGGAGATTAGAGTCTTAAAGATGTTCTAAACACTTAGTGGTTGTAAAGATGCCTTAAGGCCATTAAATGAGTTGGTTCCTCAGAATCTAGAGGGAATAGTGGTCCTAAGAAATAGGATCAAGGCATAGAGAAAGATGCTAAATGTTGTAAAGAAGTTAGCATGGGCATGCAACTCAGTTATCTTTGGATTCCCTTGAGAATAGGAAGTGGGAGATCGGCCAATAGGCCCTAGAATCATGGGGATGACATCTATTATGACCCAAGACTTGAATCTCATGACATGATGTAATTGGTAATTAGTTTTTGAAAGTGAAATAGAGAGCTCTGCAAGAGTGTTTTCAAGAACAACCCAAACTTTTGTGATGACAGAGATGCTTAATGGATTGAAAGACTGAGTTTAGTATTTGTTTAGTGTTCTATAGGATTATCTAAGTCTTTTTAATTTGATAAGCAAGTTGTTTAGAGTAGGATATTTGGTGTTAGGCAAATTGTTTTGGTTTTAAGTTCTTACTGGTCCAGTCTTGACCAGTCGGTGCTTTCATGGCTCCCCCATGAAATCTAGCCTTGAGAAACACCTAAGGACAGGTGGAAATGTTAGGGGAGTCATTAGTGTATATAGATTTAGGATTAGGAAGCATGAAAGAGTGGAGAGCTCTTTTTATCACTAGTCTCTAGGCAAGCAGACAGAGCCCGGTTAGAGGTCTAAGAATGTCTTTGAAGATTTCTTGCAGGGTAAAGAGGTACTGTATGAAACAAGTATAGGTTCAAGTAGGGTTTTATCATAGCTCATCATAATAGGTGGACTAAGGTCATGTCAATCATTTACTTTATGGTTTGAGCAGGTTCCAAGCAAGATTACAATCAGTCCTATAAATTAGGCCTTTTAGCCCTATTGTCCTAAGTTGTAGGAAACTAGTGTATGGAGGTTGTCAAGCCCTAAGCCCCATTGAACCTTTTAAAACTTCCAAATGAGTATCCAAATCTGCCTTTAGTTTTGTAGGGTCTTTGGAAAAATTTAGCAAGAATTGACAAAACAGGACTGGTAAAGGCTACAAGGAATATGCCTGTTTAAGGTCTCAAATGGTGAAACCTTGAACCCGGTAAGGATAGGGTTGAAGAACCTTCTAAAATGGTTCAAATATGCAAGGTTATGAATGTTTTCAATAGGATGGGCACCCCTTCAATGAAGAATGACGTTTGTGAGAAGTTAGCACTTAGAACTTTCTAAGTGAGGAAGAGAAATTGAACTTGTCAAATGGTGTCAGTCCTCCAAGGTGAAGCACAAAGGATAGAACTCTTAGAGAAGAGTTAGAATTGGACTTAGTTAATCATCTAATCCAATCAAGACCTAGAGGAGACTAGGTTCCTAGAAGAGACAAGCTGGGTCTCTTAGTTGTAGTGCAAGCAAGCCTTGGAACACTCACATCACCAAACCTAAGAATAGTATCTTCACTATAATATTAGGCTCTTTACAAATTCACTCTGCAACTTCAGTTAGACTTGACCTAAAGATATCTAACTTGCTAACTGGCCATATTTTTGGTCCTGAAATCTTTTTTATAGGGAAAATGAAGGAGCAACAAGCATCGGACTAGAAATACACCTGTCACTGGTCACTTGGACCACCTTATGACATTTCAAAAATTGGTTACAACAGCTGAGTCTCTGGAGAATCTTCTTGTTCATCCTGTCCACTGGAGAATAACTGTTGCATTTGCCAAACTTTGAAAACTTGCACCAAAACTGGCACCAAGACATAGCCAAAATTTGTTATAACCATAACCGCTGAGCTATTAACTGCCGGTTGTAGATTCTATCCTATTCTTGTTTAGTTAAGTACTTTTCTACCCATCCTTGATATTCCTCATCCATTGGCCAATTAAAATCCAAAAATGTGCTAGTGTTAATGATTTGATCATCTACCCTGTCCTGCCATTACTGCAGTGATCTAACATTTCCTTGGGCATCTATAATATCTGGTAAAGATGTGCCACTCCAATCATCAAAACTCTTTACCAACTCTTTAATCCTCTTACTCAAATCATCAGGTAAGGCTTGGAAACCTTGCAGTGACTTCACAAAGTCTTGAGTAGGCCTTAATTGTTGAGGCCTATTAGCTGCATTTTGAGAATTTCATTTCTAGATTTTGTTGTGCAAGTTCAATATTCTAATTTTAGGAGTATAATAGTTGGAAATCATTGTAAAATCAGAATTTAATAATTTACGAAATTAGCATTTGAAAGTGTTTTTTGGGGTCATTAACTTCAGACTATCTTCTCTTTTGTAGGGGTGGTTGCATGCCGATTTTTTTTGTGTAAAATATCATAATTATTATATTTTGTTACCTGTGTACGATTAAAAATTATTGGAGTGCATGTGAGTTTGATATTTTTTGAAGATCTAAATATTCAAGCTTGGTAAAGTAAAATCATGTCAGATAATATTAGTCCAGAAAAAAATGAAGAGACAATTGCTAGATTGTGGGCTATATTGAAAAGAAAGGGTGATGGGAAATGTTATTGTCCTTGCAATAATTGCAAGGGCTTAAAGACGAGAAGACTTTTAATCACAACAGCTGAGAAACATTGTAGGTAGCATGGTCACGTTGAAGGGGGGCATGATTATTGTCCATTGGTAAGTTGTTCATTATATGTGTTTATATTGATTGAATTTGTAAATGTTTGTATTGTTTTAACATTTGATATATATATATATATAAAATCACTTGATCATGATCATGGTTTATTTGTGTCTGTCATTATTATAAAGGTGGGGTGCCCTAGGGCACACGATATGAATTATCACGGCCCAGAGAATGTGGTTTTGCAAGCGGAGGAACATGGAGCTATGAATATCGAAGATGAAGTTAATGATCCTATGGAAGAAGATGATCATGCACCAGAAAACACAATTGAAGATGATGGTACAAATACATTGATCCATAACACATGTAGTGGCACATCTGATCATGTTGATCGAGATGACTTTGATGATGTTCATGATTTACCTATACTTGAGAAGGCATACGAGCCGCTTTATGAAGGCTCCCAAACAACTCTTCTCTCTGCTGTATTGTTGCTGGTGAACTTGAAGGTTATGAATGGTTTATCCAACATAGCAATCTCACGGATGTTAAGGTATGTCATATATGTCATTTTTTTTCATCTATTTTAATTGTTGTTAGTTGATCGCTAGTAAATAAAGGATGAAGTATGTACCTTTAATATTCTTCATATTAAGAAGTTATTTTTTGTTGTAGATTCATTGGTGAATTTTTGTTACCACCACCAAATATTTTACCTCGCTCATACCGAGATTTATCTGGCATTATGAAAGATATTGGAATGGAGTATCAAGCAATAGATGCATGTCCCAATGATCATATTATATATCATAAACAACATGAATTTGCAACAGAATGCCCAGAATGTCATATCAGTAGATATCAAACAGATTAACTAACAAAAAAGGTGCCTCACAAGGTTCTTCGTTATATTCCCATTATTCCACGTATGCAACAATTATTTAGGTACGAAAGCTTAGCGCAATTTATGGATTACCATGCACTTAATAGAAGTGGAGATGAGATTCTTCGAATGCCTGTGGATGGTTCTACATTTAGGGACATGGAGGAAAAATGGCCACACTTTAAAGAAGAACCTCGTAATCTCAGGCTTTCATTAGCAGCAGACGGTGTCAATCCATTTGGAGAGCTGAGATCTATTTACTCGGTGTGGCCTATTTTTGTTATCGACAAGAACATTCCTCCATGGATGTCAATAAAGAGGGAGCACATAATGTTGGCAATGATTGTTCCAGGTATTTCTTTACATCAATTTTCTTTAACGTAGTAGCATCTCATTTGTCTTATTTGTTGCATAATGACTTATATGTTTTTTAATTTAATAGTCATGTACATGAATTTATATATATTACAGTAAAATGGTTATAATAATTATGTAATGTTTATGTTCATTCAACTAGGTAAGTACCAAGTTAAAGATATGAATGTATATATTGAGCCTCTTATCGACGAGTTACTAAAGTTATGGAATGGCGTCACTATGTATGACGTATCTAGACCAATAGGACAAAGACAATTTCAATTCCATGCAATGCTTGTATGGACAATTCATGATGCCCCAGGGCTAACACATTTTTCTGGTATGTTATAACGTTCGACTGCATGACTTTAACGATATTTAATTTTATGAATTAGATATCATGCATGTTTTTGAAATAATCTATTCATTATATATAATTATAAAAATTGACATATTTAATCCAATTATATATGATTTGCAGGTCTTCAAACAAAGGGAAAATTTGCATGTCCAATTTGTGGTCCAAAGATGAAATCTCGTCATTCAACAAGTTTAGGAAAGTAGGTGTTTGATGAGTATAGGCACTTCCTCCACAGAAATCATAAGTATCGAACTACTGAAAAACATCTTTTCAATGGGAAAGAAGAGACTACATCAAAACCACGAAGAATGACACCTCGCATATGGAAGTTGGAATATAATAGAATTAATTGTGAAGGTTATACATCATATCAAATTGTTTATCTATCATTTATGATATGTTTTGAATTTATATTTTTATTTTGTGATCATGCTGTAATTGACAATGATTGTCGTTGTTAATTTGTTTAACTTATATGCTTCATGAAGGTCGTCAAGGCATTAATGGTCGACTTCCACAGGGACTGAAAATTTATCCCAGACAATTTAGTAGGTTGCCCTACTATGAGTAGCTATAAATTAAGCATTTGTTTGATACAATGCATATTAGAAAGAATTTGACAGAAACGTTATGGAAAATATTGGATGGAAGGCATGACAAAGAAAAAATTGTCAAAATTTGTAGTGACATTCAGGAAGCCAGTCATGCAATGAAAAATGTCATTCAATTAAATAGTGATGGAGAAAAAGTTAATATAAGTGCCCTTCCTTGGTTATTAACAGAGCAACAAAGCAATGCTATAAAACAAGTCATACGGAAAATTCGATTTCCCACAGGATTTGCTACCAACATAAACAATATCATAACAAAGAAAGGTGAATTTGGGTCAGGGATGAAAATGCATGATTGGAATACCTTCATTAAGGTAATTATTCTGGTATATTAATACATATTTGTATACTGCATGTACTTTTTAGTGTATTATGTTTACTGCTTTTGGAAAAATATTAATGAAAAGATCATTTTATAATTGTTGTAGTACGTTCTACCTCTATCTCTCCCAGACAACTTTGACAACAATGTCAAACAAGTTATATATGATCTTGGAAAATACATGAGGTAAGTATCGATATTTGTTCAATTCGTTGTATATTTTTGTTAAATCTCATTAATATATTTGTGCCTTGAATCACTTGTAGATGGATGTCATCTAAAGCAATCCATAAAAAAGATATAAATTATTGGAAGAGAAGAATTCCTCGTCTAATGTGTGAAATGCAAAAGTGTCTACCTTTGACATTTTTCAATGCATAAGAACACTACCTCATACACCAAGTTGAGGAGATTGAATTGTGTGGACCTGTACACACAAGGTCAATGTGGATGGTTGAGAGACACTTGAAATTTTTGAAGGCTTTGGTTAGACAGAGAGCACATCCCGAGGGTTCTATGGTGGAGGGATACATGGTATACCAGACCATGGTGTACATTATTGAATATCTTCCTAAGTTTGCAGCAAAGATCCATGTAGATCACATTTGGGATCCCAACTCCATTAACAAATTCGAAGGGGAGTACTTGATGGGGAAAGGTAGATTGAGGAAAGTGTCAGGTAATTATAAGATTGTCATGGAGATTGGTGTAAGTGTTCCAAGGCTTTCTTGCACAACTAGCTAAGAAGACCTTTCCTTGTCTTCTTCTGGGAACCTAATATTTTCTAGGTCCTTGTTAGGCTTAGATGATTAACTAAGTCCTAATCCAACTCCTCTCCAAGAGTCTCACACCTTGTGCTTCACCTTGAAGGACTAACACCACTTTGTTATGTGCAAACTCTCTCCTACACTTAGAAGACTCTAAGTGCCAACATCACACAAACATTGAATTAATTGCAGGGGTGCCAAACACATTGGAAACATGCCATGTGCTTCCAACTAGATCCATCTTGGAGGATCTCCAAACTCCTTTCCTACCGGTTTCAAGAATTGGTCTTGAGGAGGCCTATTTCTTGTAGCCCTTGACAGAGACCTTTACTTCGGTCCTGCCCAAACTTTCCAAACAACTTAAAAAACCAATTCTACATTCGAATACCCTTTTGGATTTTCTGAAGGATTCAAAAGATTCTATACTCCTAAGTCCTCCATACACTGGTTTCCTATTATCTAAGTTAAATAGGGCTATTAGGCTTAGTTTGTAGGACCCCACTGGTTTTCTTGCTCAAACCTCAGTGGTGCAGGAGCACCTAGGAGAAACAGGAGAAACACCTAGGAACACTAGGAATAGGAAAGGTTTGTGAAGTTTTGTTTTAATTTGATAAGGTCATGTTGACCATAGCATTTGAGTGTGTTACTTACCACAATACCTTGGTCAGGAGCTATCAGTAGTGTTTAAGTTGTGAGTTTAGACACTCATGGTGGGTAAGTTCTAGTAATTGGAAATAAAGCCCAAAATGTTGCTTTAAGCAATTTTGGCCTAAGGTGGTGGTTATGTCCGACCAAGGGGAAGGATAGACACCTTTTGAAACTTTATAAGGAGTGCCTTGACTTGTTTGAAGGGTTGGAAGGCTTTGTGAATGTTGGAAAAGTTTGTAATTTGACAATTTTCATCAATGGTAACCGAGGACAATAGAGAATAACTGAATTTCCTATATTGTGTTCTTGGTAGTGTGTTAATGAATTAACCAGGCATCTTGTTATGTTTGGAACATGATCTAACTATTCTTAAAAGTTTTGTGTGGATAGTAGTTAATCTTTCTCATCGTTTCTTAGTTGATTTCTTAGATAGACTAGTTTCTTTCCATTGTTGATTAGTCTAGGAAACTATTAATCATGGAGACTTAGACCTCTGTCTTCCACTATACCTGGTGTATAGCCTATGGGGGATGAGGCTAAGCTCCATGCCTATATATATCTTAGGTTTAGGAGTCTTTAGGAGTAGAAGGTTCATGAGGAAAGTCACTTCCTAGGCGAGCTTGGCAATGTCCGGCTAGGAAGGACAGTGCTAAAAAGCACATAACTTGCAAGGATGACTTCTCTAGGACAAACCCCATGGTAGAAGTGTGGAAGGAGGTCTCAAAATGGTCTGGTACCAAGGAGGAGGTCCCAACATTCCGTTTTCTAGGAAAACTCTTTGACAGTCCAATCGGGTGGTCAGAAATTTGCCCGGCTAGGAAGGACAGTGCTAAAAAGCACATAACTTGTAGGGGAGATCTCATATTTCTAAAATTCATGGTAGAAATTTGGAAGGGAGTCTTATGAAGGTCTGGTACCAAGGAGGAGGTCCCAACAGGCCGTTTGGGTCAAGAACTCTTTGACAGTCCCAAATCAGGTGGTCAGGAATTAGCTAAAAACCCTACATTTTGAAAAGTTTGAGGACAGTCCTGTGTATGGACAGGAAAGGCCTAAGGGTTTGGAAACATTGTAGAGTTTGATATCAGGTTCAAGAATCCATGAAAAAGATTTTGGGTTCTTTGGACAAGTTTTGTGAAAATTCCATTTTTCTCGGGCTAGGAGGGCTAAAAAGAGACTCTAGGCTTGTTACTTTGAAAACCTAAGTGAGGGTTTGGAAGAAATGATGATGGAATGGAGTTAGTGGTTTTTCAAGAGACCAAATGGAATGCTAGGGAGCATGACAACACATATTTACACCCCTGCAAACATCTAGTTGTGTATTGAGAGCATTTGGCCTTTAGGGAGGATTAAGGGTCAAGGGTGAAGCAGAGTCAAAGCACCAAGATTGGATTGAATTGTGTATTGTGGTTGGAAGAGGGGATGGCCAATAGAACTAGGGGTAATTGAGTTTGTGTCAGGACCTATAGGTTGAGTGGTGGAGGAAGCCACCAAAGGGAATTGCTGAGGTGAGACCCGAAGCATGGAAATGTGATTTTTCCATCCATTCCCCCTTTTACACCACTGAGTCAAATGGATTGATAGAACCTCAATCCTTCTAGCATGTTAGGATATGTCTATACCCTATCTAGAACTATACTTGTTCCGTATTGTACCTCAATCCCTTGCCTAAATTCTTTAATTCATTACTGTCAAACCTCTAATCGGGCACTCTAAGCTCGCCTAGGACTTGACATTAAACACAGCCGTTCCACTCTCCATGACTCCTAAATCTACATATGTATAGACCAATGGCTCCCCTAACACATCCATCTACCCTCAAGAAAATCCCGTGACTAAATTTCATGGGGGAGCCATAAAAACACAAGCTGGTCAGGACAGGACCAGTAAAACCCTTAAACCTTAACCTATCTATTCAGGACACTAAACCAACTTAAATCAACTTACTTGCAGAATGAAAAAAGTTTAATACTATGCCATGAACATGAATCTAACACTAAATCAAAAAATCCAATTCACTTAGTATCACTGTCACTCAATAACACTCAGAGTTCACATAAAAACAAAAATTGCAGAGCTATCTTCTATTCCAAAAACTTGATTACAATCTCCCTCTTTCTTGAATTTGAGTCTGCTTCATATTAGATGCCATTCACCATGTTTGTAGGGTATGTTGGTTGATCCCCCACTCCTATCCTTTAGGGGATCCTATGTAACCGAGTTGCATGCAACATTTTCCATAATGGCAACTATTGTCATGACAATTTTGTAACAACATTTGGCAACTCTGTCATTATGCCACCTTCCTAACTCTTAGGACCTCTATCTCCTATATTTCGAATAACCAACACCATTAAAGGCCTCATGGAATCTTTCTAACATCATTCATGTGTTTAGAACACATTTAAGACTCAAATCCCAACTTAATCTACTAAGGCTAAGCAATGTAAAAACTAACAATGACTAACTTTGGTGACCTTAGTCCTAATGACTAACTCACCTAGCCACAACAATGAACTTCTAAGGTCCAAAACAAACATACAATTACTCTGACTTGGCTAATGTCAGATACAAGCCCAAAATATCCTAACTATGGAGGTTAGCCTAGGTGTGCTCCTGCACCAGAGATTAATTAGAATAAATTTTACATTTGATTTTTATGTATATTGTACTCATAAATTAAGGTCGTATACCGTGGTAATTAACTAATTATACGTCGTTTGTGAATTTCATTTTTTTTGATACAGTTGGTCGAGAGTGGGATGCACTACATTTGTACGTCGTAAACAATCTTGATTGGATCACGGTATGGATTGAACGATGCCAACAATCTGGTTGCGCATTAACATGGGAAGGTGTGGCTTCATTGGTTAAAGAAGCTCATCGTAATGGAGATTCCAATTTTACACCAAGGGAAATTGATTTAGCATATGGTTTAAGAGATAAACAAGTATATATAAATATATTAATCACCCATATTATTTAATTATTTTCAATTATATTGATGTATATATATGTTGAGATTTTTTTCTTTGCATACATTCGGCCAAGAATAAATATGTTTATCAATTGATGATATTGCAATAAGTTTTGCATGTTTGACATATTGTAGGTGAAACACCACAAGGCTATGTGGTGCAATGGTCGTAAATTTTGAATCAAAAAGTTGGATGACATGAAGAAAACTTGTGATTCTGGGATAACTGTAGTCTTCTAGGTGACTAATGTTTCATCTAGAAGCGACATACATCCAGAAGTCTCAGAAAATCAATACTATGGGATTTTGGATGATATACTTGAGTGTGACTTTAAATCCTTCAAATTAGTTTTGTTCGTCGTCCTATGGTACAGGCTACGATTGAATGAAAATGATCATGAGAGAACTGTTATTGAACATGATAATGGATTTACCATGGTTAATACAAGGTATTTTGAGCGAGTTGGAAATGAGCCCTATGTTCTTCCAAGCCAATGTGAGCAGGTGTTTTACTCAGAGGTTCCAGGTAAAGCGGGTTGGTCATATGTTGTTAGACATGATCCAAGAGGAAGGCGGTAAAGTATAATGTGGTGGAAGAAGAAGATACTGAAGAAATAGAAGATGATGTAGATGATGATCAAGATCAACAGTTAGTTGATGATGTGCCTGACGAAGATGTCGAAGAGGAGGAACTAGATCATGATGATGTAGGAGTTAATGTTCATGAAGATGATATTCGTGTGGATGATGACATTATCGAAACTGATATCAATGATGATGATGATGATATGACCAATCCTTACAATGTTGAATCTGGATCGGATGATACAGACAAAGAGTTGGATGAAGAAGAAGATCAATGACATTAATTTGTATTGTCTATTTGATATTAATTTCTTGAAAGAATTATATTTGACTTATGTGGTTACATAATTAATTTATGATGTTTTTAATTTTAATTATATTTGAATTATATTAGAATATGTTCAGTTAACAGATGTAAAAAATAAAATGGATAAACCAAAAGATGAAAGTGTGAGACCACTGCCTTGTTGGGTGTGAGACAAAGTACTTTCGGAGTAAGGCAAAGAACCATTGGCCCGATTCATTAAGTCTGAGCGATAGTTGTTTCGGTGAAAGTCATGGCGATATAAAAGCAAAAGGAAAGAAACTATCAGGGAGAGTTGTGATGTTGGGGAAACTGCAAGACGCCTTGGCGGGTGGGTGATCATTGAACCCTGATGTGACAGCGAGAATTTCAAAAAAAAAACTTGCAACATTCATGTCTCGATCGGTAAAAGACATTAATGGTGCCACGAAGCGTAGGAGATTTTGCATATCAGGGTATGATCAATTGAAATCATTGTCTCACAGAATTCAAAGTGAAGGAGAGTAAGGGAACTAGTAGAGCAATTAAGGCATTCACCTGGCTTGAGTTTAGAAGAAGTTACAGTAAGTTTCTCGTCCTCTCAAAATTCGTAAAAATTTGAATTATGGAAGGCACTAGTTCAGGAAAACTAAAGGGAAGAAAACCCGGGGAGGGAAGCCAATCAAAAGCAAAAAAGCAAAAGACTAAGTTGCAACCAAAAGGTACTGACAGGAAGCTAAATCAAGACCTTATAGACTAGTTACCTAGTTCTAGACCTATTAGAACTATAAAATTTTGAATTTTTACAGTCTATTGCATTCAAGAGTTTTCAACATTAAGTCCTTGTCATAAACATAAAATCCCCTCTTTGCATTGTCTTGCTTATTTTTTGTCATGCGACCCATTTGAATCCGTCTACCTCTTCTTATTTCATTGAAAGACCCATATCGACAAGACATAGTACAAGGCTCCCTGAGATATATTTTCACTAACATGTATTTGTTGCAGACAATCAGCAAGACTTTTCTTTTGTTTCGACGACTGAGAAGATTCATATCGGCATATGCTAGGGCATCGTTGTAGTGTCACAGTGAATTCAATTGGTCTTTCCAACTAGCATGTGGAGGGGTCGTTTCGGCTAAACTAGTGGGTATCGGCATGAAGTCATAGTGAAGTCATTTCATCTCACCGATTGGCTTGTAAGCAAATGTCTCGGTAAGACTTATGTCATCGGGGAAGGTCTTGGCGAAGTGACTCTTGTCTTGCCGAACTAAATACAAGGGGATCCGAAAAGATATTGGAGAGAATATTGGGGTCTTGCTGATTGGAAAGGTATGTCGATAGAGATATGCATCACCAGGAGAGGAACTTTTTGACATAAGGTTTCACCGAAGTCTAAATGTTATACCGACAAGCAGCTCGGGGTGAGTTTCACCGAATAGGAGTAATATGGAGGAGTGATGTCGGTAAGACATTTGGCATCGATATAGGTCTTCCCAAAGGTTTACTATCTTACCGAAGATGTTATTTCATTGGTGGGGTTTATTTCTTCGGTGAGAAAACTTGGTGGACATGCTGAAATGAGATTTCATCAGTGAAAGGGTGATTTTGTCTCAGCGACTATGACTTGAAGAATGCATATCGATGTGACACAATGAAGGCTATGTAACATCTCCCCGACTCAGAATTGTTATAGCGACATAAAAGATAGTCATTATTTTTTAGATCCCAAGTGTCGGTAATACCATGTTATGTCTTGGCAAAGGGTGTAATAGACGTTGCAAAAGGACTTTGCCCTAGATTTGAAAGTTTCTCATCGAAAGGATAGTTGATGTGACAGTGCTAGTTTCAAATGGATTTTCATTTGTGCTTCATTAATGGCATGATGGGATATAATAGTAAAGTTTGTATCAATTCTTCAATTCTGAATTGATTGTAGGTGAATTGGCATGCTGAGCAAAGAACTGGGACATTTTCAGTTTGAGGAACTCGAGCAAAATACTATAAGTGACTATTCCTTGCTTTTTTACATTTTGATTTTGTAAGCTTGAGAATGGAGTCCTCTGGTTCTGGAAAGGGTAAGGGTAGAAATCCTAATGTGAGTAGTCTGTCAAAAGGAAAGAAACAAAAGGTTGATACAGAGCATGAGGGCACTGAAAGGAGGTTGAACCAAGACCTTATTGATCAATTACCTGGCTCGGGCCCTAAAGCTAGAAGGTCCGCACAACTTAGGGCAGAGGTTGATAAACTAGATGACAAGTGCAAGTTCATAGGTGATGTCTGGACTACCATAAGAGGATATGAGCTATTCAATTTCCATTACCACAGAAGAAATTATTTTCAACCAGTTTGTAACCCATGGAAGTTAAATGTCTGGAAACTAGTGTGCCCTAATATTTTTGTAAATGCAGAATTGGTAAAAGTACTTGTAGATAATTATGATCCAAAACATAAGGCTATATGTGACCCATCTAGAAAACCATAGATATATGTGTCTAAAGAAGAAATGGGTGAGGTTTTCAAATTGGAAGGGTTTTGCAATGAGGAGATCAGTTGTGAAGAGTTGGAAAAGGAATTTTCAAGAATGGATACAATCTATAAGGGTTGGAGGTTGCCTATTCATAGAGTTAAACAGGGTAGCAAATCAGAACCTCTGCAAGATAGTGAGGGGCCTCCTTATCATGTAGATTTGTTTGAGCCTTACATGAAATACACATATTTCTCAGTGTGTCAAGTGTTGGGGATGGATGCCTCGGAACTCATGTCAATTGTGCCAATGATTATCACAACAAATATTCAGTATCATAACTCCAGGCCATTCGATTATGCTTCATATATTGCTAGGGAGCTTGATTCAGGATTGGTGGCTATAAAGGGTGGAGCTTCTATTGTTCATCTTAGACATTATTCATTGTTGATGCACTTGGTGCTGTATTTTGGACAAGAGTTGGGAGTATGGCCTCCAGAAATGAGAGTTTATCAAATTGGTAAGGAGGGTGAGGCATTGCCTGTTTAGCTGTGGACTGCTATTTGGGACATCAGGTTTGCCAATTCTAGTTTCATCCACTTTGAGGAATATTTTGTGAAAACTTTGTACAAATTGTATAAGTATCCTTGTAACTATTCATTGACTAATGAGATTAAAAGGTTTCCTCGGCCCAAAGATTTCAATGGGCCAATTGATCATAACTGGGGTGACTGGTATTGTTTGGAAGGAGCTACAATGATTAGAGTGTATGGATTTGAAGATGCCCCTTTTATTCTGCCAAGGATAGTTCCAAACAAAGTTGCATATTTGGAAATTGTCAGACAAATGGATTTCAGCATTGTGATGCTTTTCAGTTCTTATGGGAAGCAGGCTTTCATGCCTAACACATTATGTTTTGGTGATTTCACTGTGTTGGCTGAGGAGGGATATAATTCAATCCTTGACAGATTGTTGCATTATAATATGAAAAGGGGACCACCTAGGAAAAACTTTGACCCTGAAGGATATATCGATTCAGCCAAAGAAAGGATTAACTTTGGAAGGTATCAGCATGTACCTTATCTTTTTGATGATATGATCAAGAATTTGGATGAAGAGGAAGTAGAGGGGGTGGTTGAAAGCTATAACCAAGGGTTACAAGATATGGGGACATTGTCTTCTGGAAGTGAGGAAAGCCCAATGGATAAAGTGCCACATAGCAGAACAGAGAAGATATCTAGGTTAACGACTCAGCAGTATGTTTTCCCAACTAGAGAACAGAGTATTGAAAGTGGTGATATTGATGCAAGGCATATGGAATATAGATCATTTGTTTCAGATGATAAGTTTATAAATTCTCCAGAGTTCAAAGCATTCTTGTACAAACTGAAGGGGAAAGAAATAAGAGAAGATGTTGGTGCTGTCACTTTTGGGAATGAAGAGCAATTATTGGATCAATTGAGAAAATGTGTGGATGATGAAATGACAAATATGACTCCTGAAAAGGGGAGGAAAATGTTGGAGAATGCTGGTGTCATGATCTTTCTTGGACTTGATTTGAATTCTGCATTAGTATTTGATAACTTCTTAAGAGATAGTAACACTACACACAAACTTGATAAGGAAAAGGTGACAGAGGTGTATGCAGGTTCTAAGTATAATATTGATGAGGGATCGTTGATGATATGGGCTTTGTATTCCCCCCATAGGAAATCAGTGGTAATTGATACAGAGAAGGAATTTGGCCATGTTATGACCCTAAAGGTTCGATAGGCTGATCTTGTGGTTATTGCAGAGATTGGGATAGACATTGCAAAATTGAATAAAGCATAGATCGAGGCACTAATAAGAGAAAGAGAAATGTATAAGGAAAGAAATGAGAAAATGTTAAGAGAAAATGATAGATTGAAAGACTTGGTTGGTATTTCAATAGATCCAACCAAAATACTCACTCAAGGAGAAAGCTCTCAAGCAAAAGATCATTGGGTAGGGTCAAGTGCCTATAATCAGGGAAAATATGATGCAATTGTAGTAGTTGTTAAGAGAAGGCAGGATAATTTGACATCCTGGTTGAATAAATTATGGGGAAAATATTCTAGTACTCTGACTGCATTAAAGGAGCATGAAAGGATGGATGGACGAATTATGGAGAAGTTTCATGAATTGGCCCAGAATGATGAGGCTAATAGTACTGCACTTGAAGCTGCAAATCACATTATCAGTCGCCATCAAAAATTTTGTGAGGAATTGCAAGGAGATAAACAAGGATTAATTGAAGCTACCAAGAAAACTGTGGTCACATTTTCTAATAGTAGAGGGGAATGTGACACAATATTGAGTGGAATCATGAAGATAACTTCTGCAGAGAATACAGCATTAGAGGAAGTGAGCGAGCAAAATGAGAAAATGGTCAAGATGGAAATCACGGTCATGAATGCTGTCAAAGATGCGGATACATATAAATGTCAAGATTATTTGGACTACCTCACTACAACTCACTTGTGGCTAACTAAAGTTTAATTATTCTCTATCTTTTGTTTCAAATTCTATTTTTTCCTATTTCCGAAAGGACGCATCCTTTCGTATCCTCAATGTATAAATGTCCATTTTGAAAATTATATGAAGGGTAGAATTAGATAGAGGATGAAAAAGAGACAGCAGAATACAATTTTTGGAAGGATGAGACTGGTTGCATATGTAAAATCATGGAGATATCAATGAAAGTTTAATATGATGGTGCGATGTTTTCTGGTATCAGTTGTTTATGGTATTTGTTGAAAGGTATTATTGAAGTTGTCTCCGTAATGGTGTTTTCTAGTTATTTGAATTAGTGTAAACAAGTTTTTACCTAGTTCGTCAATGCACATTTGCTGCATTTGTATGATCAATTAATTGTTTCTTTCCAGTAAAGATTAAATTCTTTGAATTGATCATAGTGATTAGGGAATGTCAATTGGATTATTAAGAAGAACTCAATAATCACAATCTTGCATGTTTATACAAGTTATAAACCAAGTAAAATGCTAAATAACTTGAATGTCTACCAGAACAAGTAAATTTGTTTTAGATTTCTCTTGACTCCGTGAACCCTATAAGGCACTGGTCTTTCATTTTTCATTCTTTAGTTTCATTCACATTTCTACACCTGTTAATTGAGCGTATTAGGGTTTAGTTTTGGATATTGATATACAATTTATACCAATTTTTTTTTTATTTTGTCCATTTCAATCTACCATTGTGGAAAAATTAGGGCAAT
This sequence comes from Sequoiadendron giganteum, assembly GCA_007115665.2. NCBI lineage: Eukaryota > Viridiplantae > Streptophyta > Pinopsida > Cupressales > Cupressaceae > Sequoiadendron > Sequoiadendron giganteum. The sequence goes on from CM021102.1 coordinate 652,485,562, forward strand.
AGGAAAAGATTAAAAATCAAGTCTGCTCAATTCAATTAGGTACACCCGCAAGAAAATGAATCACATTTTCAATTAACTATTGAAACTGAATAGATGAATCTTTGATAAAGCTATTCATAATCCATGGAACACACCCAGGAGAGTAAACCATCTTAATTTTATAGATTTCTTTCGATATAAGTAATTAAAAAAGCATATAACCCTAATTTGTATATAAACCTAACCCCAGGATGACTTCCTGAAACAAAATGTTCATAACACTTTAACAATAAAGAGGACTGTATAACTTCCAGGTGTCAGATTGCAAAATTTTTCTGACCCTTCACAATGAGCCGTGAAATCTCCTTTATAGAATAGGAGAGCAACAAGCATTAGGCTACATTGTGACACCAAATTGAATTTCAGCACCAAAATGAAATTCAAATTTACATTCCTTGTCATAATGATACCATGCATGAACAAAGGAATCAAAACGGTTATGAAATAACCAATCGAAAAACAAAATTTCGTGCAAAGCACGTGCATGTCCATATCCACATCCACATCCACTTGATAGAACAACAAGAGAAGAGAAGACACATCCAACGGACCCATTGCCAATAATCATGAAGAAGCAACACAACCCTAGTACAAGCAACCGCTCCGAGTTTGAGCCTGTGATAGCGATGTCACCACCTCCTCTTTACCAACCTTGCGAGCACATTCCTGAAAAACTGGACCTAGTGCTAATGCAGACACTGGCTCAATTGCTAGAACCTCCTCATCCACTCCCATAAGATCGGCCAGGGAAGCCAAATAGTACTGATAATCAGAATCAATCTCAGATTCATCAGAATCCGAGATGATAATCGGGGATGAACAATGTATTGGCCTCTTGCCAGTGTTCCTAATAATAGCCTTGTGAGACATGGGAGAATCGGATTTCTTCATGACTGGTGAAGCCAACCTTGCACTCGTTCGCTTAACTGATTTACTCATGATAGAAATAGAGTGCAGCCACAAACAAAAGAAAAACCTTACTGCACTTAGACAAAGAGAATGCAATGCTGATTACATACAATTCAGTTAGCATTTATAGAACAAGCTAGTATGTAGGGTACAATTACTTGAAGGCAATTCAAGCACTTGCACAGTTAATGATCCAGATAACTATGAATAGTACCCTCAGCAGGATGGCACTATTCGCACACAGGAGGAAATCTGGTGGAGATCCTCAGGAGAAAAGAAACCTGTATCATTAATGACATGAATGAATGAAAGATTTTAATGACATCCACGAGACTAATCAGTCTATGGGACTGAGAAAACAATAGGCCTAATTTGTCTTCATGCTCTTTTCCAAGTCTAAGTAATACAACCAAGTAATACATGCCACGCGGGAAACTCACACACTTCTTCCCTATAAATGAATCGCCGATTCAGGAGGAACTTTAACAAAAAGAGGGTGGAGATCAAGTCAATGGATGTTGACAATCCACGTCAACACCTTCAGAAAACATATCCAATCAAAAACCCATAGAAGAATAGACCCAGACCGCACAATGGGTCCCATATAATCCCACTGGCACGAAAAGAAAAGCCACTTGCCACTCCTTCGCGAACCTCACAACACTCTCCCAGATATTGACTCTGCCTATGTGAGGTGTGCGAGAGATCATGATTACCCTGTTATTGATGGCTATTACTGTTGAAAATACGGTCCCCTATCATATCGAACACCTCGGGAAGAAAACCCATTCATCCATTCACGCCACGTGGCCATATCTCATGAACCTCGCACTACTTTGATAACGCCAATAGACAAACCCGCAAGGTCTACGAGAAGCGGTCAAGATCGAATTTTGTGATCGGACGGCTCATCAGCCCTCAGATGGAACATTTAAGTGGGGCCCGCATTGAAATTTTTGGCGGTGTAATACCTAGGTCATTACGCCAAAAAGATCGGCAAATCAGGTGAAATAGGGAAGGAAAACCATTCATATCGAACACCTCGGGAAGAAAACCCATTCATCCATTCATGCCACATGGCCATATCTCACGAACCTCGCACTACTTTGATGATGTCAGCAGACAAACCTGCGAGGTCTGCGAGAAGCGGTCAAGATCGAATTCTATGATCGGATAGCTCATCAGCCCTCAGATGGAACATTTAAGTGGGTCCTGCATTGAAATTTCTGGTGGTGTAATACCTAGGCCATTACGCCAAAAAAGACCAGAAAATTAGGTGAAATAGGGCCGGTTAAGCACGACCCGAGAGGGATGAAACCTCACTTAAGTGACCGGTCCACCGTGGCAACAGGTCACCGTTAAAACATAACAAGAGGGTTTTGACTGATCCATATTGAAGGTTACCCTGAGTAATTTAGAAACCCTCTAACCCCACCTTCAATTTACTGAAGTTCCATCAGGTTGTGGAATTTTTCTTTGCATGTACCAATTGCATTTGTTTGAAAGTTTCTAAAACCTTTTCAACAAATCCATTATGTGTATATTCTAAAATCATTATAGTCCTTATAGTCCTTCTAGTCCACATCACTTTGTTTTTTGAAGAAACTATTACCATATATTTCTTATTTATGTTCTAAATTGGATACATGTTTATAAGTTTGATATTACAATTAATAATATTAATTTTGGCAAGACATTAAAAGATTTTGTTGATTTTAAAAATATATGCATCCCAATGTAAAAATGCCAACAATGGAAGCAATGATTGTAACACATAATTTTTGATGTAGTATCCAATTCAAAGGATGATGTTACAATTTAGGGTTATGATTGGGTATTTAATTAGGGTTAGGATTTAGTGTTCGGGTTAGTGTTAGGTTTAGAGTTAGGGTTAGGGTTAGGAAAATAATGTTAGGATTAGGGTTAGATTAGGGTTTATGTTTTATGGTTAGGGTTAGATTTAGAGTTTTGGTTATGGTTGGGATTAGATATGAAATTAGGGTTAGGGTTTAGTATTACAATTAGGGATTATAGTATTAGGGTTATATCTAGAATGAAGTTTTAGGGTTATTGTAATTATGATTAAGGGTTGTTTTTATATTTGGCTTAGAGTTGGGGTTAGGATTAGGGCTAGGGATAGGGCTAGGGTTAAGTTTAGGGATAGGTTTAGGGTTATTAGAGTGAATGCAACTAATTAATAAAATAAATAATATTTAGGGTTAGGTAATTAGGGTTAGGGTTGGGGTTAGAGTTTTGGTTGTGGTTAGGGTTATAAAGATAGGATAAAGGTGAGGGTTAGGGTCAAGGTTAAGGTTTCAAGAGAAAGGGTTAGGTTATGATTTGGATTACCCTAAACTCTAACCATAACCATAAACCTAATCCCAAACCTAACCCTAAAGAAAACACATAACCTAGCACTAGAAAAAATTCTTCTCCCAAACAATCTCCTCTACTTCTATTCATAACTACTAGAGTTGCAACATTCAACATTGGTGCTTCAACCATTCATTCAAAGCTAATAATTTGAAAGCAGCGTTCATTTGTAATATAATTAATCGTTTAACAATATTATAATTATTATTAATCTAATACAGTATTAATATTATTAATAATATACCAATAATATTAATAGTCTAATATAATTACTATTAATCTACATATAGATTATATATAATCTTAATATATCAAATATATCATTATAATTCATATAATGTAATATAATATTGTTATATAATATATTAATATTATAACATTACTATTAATCAAAGTGCTTTAATATTTATGTCGAGTTTTAGTACATTATATGACAGGTTACTAAAGCGGCTCCAAGATGCACGTGCTCAAAATCGACGGTGATGTTATAATCTTGATGAAAATTTGCTTGACAGTTATGTTCAGTGCTGGTGACTTCTCAAACACAAGAAGATGTGATTTTGGCCCTATTAGGAGAAGATTTAAAAGTTGATTCTAGAGCTGAGAAAAATTATCATATTAAATTATGAAGCCCCTTTCTTTGGCAAGGAGATTCCATGTGTGTTCAAAAATTCTTGTTGCACACATTTCCATTACTCATGTTGCTAAGAACCTTGCAAATCCTCATATTTGAAGATTGAAAAAATCCAAAGGTATATTTTATGGCCTCCCTTTAACCAAGGAAAATGGTTTCACAAAGTATCCTAGGAGTTTTATTATTTCCCTCATGACTATAATAGGCTTGGCTTACTTTATATTCACTACTCTAAATGGCGCCATAATAGGCTTTGCTTGCTTTATATTCACTACTCTAAATGGCGCCATAATTTTTTTAAATTTAATTAACATACTCTAAAACCTAACTAAAGCAGGTTGTAGCTCATCAAATTGGACAAGTGAAAGGTCAATACCAGTGCTGAGGAAGACTTTGGAGGAGTGAAAACAAGGTCAATGCCAGCACCGACGAAGAGTTTGGAGCTAAAACAAGGTCAATACCAGCGCCGAGGACCAGGTTGAGGGCACTCAGGGAAAATCGACGACCAAGGGACAATGAGTACTATAAGTTTGGAACCCCCATTCTCTTTAACCTACAATTTTCATGCCTAGTTTCCAAAGATCTTCTCGCACATTGGCCCCCCTATTCTCGTAAAATGGTATAAGATAAAACAGAAAAAATAAAATAGCTTTGTCTTTCACATTTTTATAGTGATTACTATAGGCACATAGACCAATTCTTCATAATAGATGAATTTGATCATACTTTTCCAATGATGCAACAGTTCAACTTTGGGGTGTATCATTTAGGCAACAGTTCAACTTTGGGGTTCATCATTTAGGCAATGACGGATCCCTACTCTTTCCATATGCTCTTTCCTTTCTATTTCTTCAAATGTATAGTTTATGTCTTATATTGTATTGAAATAGTTATTCCCACAACTTGTGTGGGACACCATACATTTGTAATTATCAATAAAAGACATTTGTGAAAATTTTGTGCAATCTTTCTCTTGTATACATTTGCATAATGAACTGCAATTCATTTGATAATACTTTTGTGTATGTGAATGGAACTTAGTAGAATTGAATGTGTACCTTTATCTTTATTTTTGCAAAAACTATCCCAACTTTACTTGATTGAGTTAGAAGCTAAATTAGGTAAAAAAATTGGTGACATCTTCTATATGTTTGCCTACTAAACATCCTCACCACTTGCCTAAACTTATCCATTGGGCATGGTGTCAACTCTTGGAACTTGACAAGACTTGAGAAATAGTCTTGCATAATGTTGTAACTCATCCAAAATAGTGCATAATGTTGGCATTTTTTATAGCCCAAGTAGAACCCGCAGAAGCTTCTATGAGCTTGCCATACTCAATTTTAAAAGTCCTGAAGGCACTGTGCCAACTTAATGAGAAAAATGCAACAAAACTGTTATCTCTCCTACACTTCGGACTCTGTAAGATCCAGGAGGGTATCCCTAAAATATATTGTCATTCATGATGAGAATGATTTGCTCATACATGGATAAACAACAGATAAATTCCAGTCTAAGTTTAAACAAGATAATCCTTCAAGAAATTGGCTATTTCTCAGGAGAATTCAGCTCTTATTTAACAAGGAATTGAAATAACACCTAAGTGTGTTTTTATGAAATATTCGAGTGAAATTGCCTGAAGCTATAACAAAAAATACAAGAACAATAAGCAGTCAGAGTACCAGTGCCATATCCTAAAGCATGGAGTCAAACTAGAAACTGAACTACAGGGTAACTTTCATCTAGAGCATCTATGATCTGTATGTAAGGCATTACCATCCATTCATCAATACATGAGTCTATTACTCTTTAGAAAATCCTATGTGCTAATTTGCATGAACTTATTGAACAACTGAAGCATTTAACAGGTCCATTGAACCAGAGCTATAGTCGAACATAATCCATAGGAAATGACAAATGAAATTTAACGAACATCATCTTTGATAGAATTTTCATTAAAAATTCATGCAAATTATTACAATAGGAGAGAAAATAGACTCAAAACAATCACAAGATTTGCAAAAGTATGCTCCAAAACCCCATGATTTACTAAGTTCCCAAACAGACTCAAAGCTTCAAAAAATTGGACATATTCTTTTCTCTCTCTCTACTTGATTCTTCTCTTACGTATCCTAAGTAATTTCAACAGACCTATTCCTCGGCCCAGAATTCCCTTTTATAAAAACAAGGGAGCAAACAAGCTTTAGGCCGGAGGATACACATGTCCATTTTTTACTGGACCGCTAATTCCTAATTAGTTATCTTTATATCACTTGCTTGGTAAGAGAAGAAAATCTTAAAACAAAATGATGATTAATTTGTTATGGAGGAAAGGAAAGCGTGGTTCCAAGTATTGATTCCCTGACACCAAAGCATCTTTTAACCACTCCATGTGCTGATTTTATTTGTGCAATTTGTACCTGAATCCGGGAAGAGAATGCATTTCAAAATATAATACCATAGGCCAAACCTGTATTTTACATGACCAAATTGTAGCTCTCATCCCCATTATTTATAATTCAAGTTCATCAATAAACATCTTGTTCCATGACTCAAAATCTTCCTCTGACGACCAATTGAAAGCCACCACCTGGTCCACCATTTTTCGATAAGGTACATACTTTATCATTAATGACGTGGTTGTCTTGTCAAAATTCTCCAGGAAAATAATGACAAGTGATAACTTCTCTAAAGTGTTCTCCAACATGTGAATATCAACATTTTTGCATATCTCATGAGTTTGGGCAGTCATTATATTATTTATTTGCTCCTTCCACTCCTACAAAGGCTTGACACTATCCTAACTATGCAAAATATGAGGTAGTGGAGTCAAATCTTTTCCATCATAAATATCCTTCAGTGCTTTGATTTTGGACTCCATAGGAGCAACAGAACCTTGGAATTTTTGTTCAACAATAGTCTTAACAAATTGATATGTTGTCATGACTGTAGGATACTTATTCCCATGCTGCTTTGCTCCAACTGCCATAAATTTCAATTTTTCCATTCTAGGGCCCTATCTATTTAGCAAAGGGATAGCCAATTCTCTGTCCCTTGGAAACAATTCAAGTGCTTGCAACATCAAGGCATAATTCGCATGAACACCATTCAACTTACTCTGGACCCGTTTATGTAGATGCCTTATCACAATATCAACAATTTCTGAATTATTCCTTCCTGCTGCATCTCAGATTCGATTTACCATCTCCTTATATTCTTCAATCTGCTGGAGTAACTTTTCCCTAGAAGGATCTTCACTCGAGGTACTAGCCTTCTCAGCCACAATAGGCACTTATCCCACATTATACAGGACCATAGCCCAAGATTGAACTTGTGCAGGAGGTTGGGGTTGATCAATTGGTAGGTCAACAATAATTTAGCTAGAGCTAACCTGCTTTTGGGATCTCAAGATTTCCATTTTTTGCCTTAATAAGGCCATTTCTGTTTCCAATTCCGTCACCCTTTGCTAACTCTTATTATACTCAATAATAATGTCATTATACTGGTTCCTCAGAGTATCTCAGTTTTTAGTTAAATCCTCCATGGTTGCCTTAGTAAATTTGGCAACATTCACAACCATGTCAACAGCCTCCAAGGTAGGGGTATCAACAACTCTCTTCACAATCAAATGACCACTAAAATCAGATGTTTCAACAACAATAGGTTTTCGAGACCCTGTAGATAGTGACCATATTGCCAGAGAATCCCACTCTTCACTGAAAGCTAATCCTTTAAGTGCTAATGCCGCCTCCTCCTCTATTGCAAGAAGCGGTTTATTTGCCCTTCTTACTGTATCAAATACTACAACATCAACAATATCCCATTCAAGGAGTAGTAATATCCCACACTTTTGAACCAATGTTCTGCCCTGTTCTGGTGTGATTTCCTTAAACCTCTCCTTCAATTGTACTCTGACCTTTGACTGAATTACTTGCTCTGGAAGCTCTGGGTGCAAACTTCTCTCATGTGCTACCTGCTCAGTATAAGATGAGAGATGAGCTCTCCATACATAATCTTCAAAAGCACAGGTATGGATAAAAGAGTTATCCATCATGAATTCTTTGTAGGCTTCCATTCTCAAATCATCACTATTTGTAATTCCTTTAATCTCATCCTTCCCCAATCTTAGGGTGATGGCTCCTGAGCTCATTGCAATGTCAGTTGGATCTAGTGGAATTTCTGGATTTATTTCATCTGGAGTTACAATAATATCCTCCTAATCATTACCTTTCTAGCCAACATCCCCCATAATATCAGTTCTAGGCCTCTTTGGGGATGATGTGCTAATCTGTTCTGAACTCTTCAGAGGTGAATCCAGATCAGTAATACCAGATACTGATTTCTTTAGGATGGATGATGCACCACTCATCGTAAATTCCTCTATCCTATTTCTCTTCCTTCTTGAAAACACTTTTATTTTCCCTTGAGGTTGGTAGGTAGGCCTTTCTTTGATTCTTATTTCAGGGTGCTGCTAAGTAACATGTGACTTTCCCTTTCCTTCTACAATCCTTTCCTCCTTCAAGAATCCTACTATGCTCTCGAAATTATCAAGAACATAGATTGCCTTGCTGAGCTCATCTTTAACATCAGGTACAAGATCAAAACTAGGTATTTTCTCCTTTTTACTTCTTACCATTTTTGAATAGGAAATGTACATTGCCTTTCTCTCATCCTGTAAGTCCTCATCAAAAATATTCTTAATGATATCTTCAAGATAGTAGAAATTGTGAACAAAGGTTCCAGTTTGATGTCTAACCTTCATTTGGGAGATAAAACCCTCAGGATCATAATTCCTAGGGCGTACAGTATTCAATCTATATGGCTTGAGTAACAAGTGTAAATTTCTCCACCCTCCCTTTATCATAACAAAATCTGCAAAAGTTGTATATTTAGGGAAAAAGGTTCCTTTCTTGTGTTCAACAGGCAAATGGAAATCTTGAGATGCTCCCAATTGCCTCATAATCTCTACAAAACCAAGTCTGAGAGGAACTTCTTTAGGTAGGAAAAATAGGATGGCATTGGTGCCAAAGACCCTGAAGATTGTAGTATTGTGATTGGAGATAATATCACCCCAATTGTGGGTTAGATTTAGCTCAAGTCTCCTCTCCATAGGTCTTAGAAAGTCGTGAATTTCTTTTGGAATCCTGGGTGGATCAACAACTAAATCCTTCCTTAACTTAGATCCAAAAATATTATGAAAGGTGACATAATCAAACTTATGATCATTTTTGTCTAAGACCCTAGTCCAATATTGGATAGGCATTTCAATATCTCCTTCCATCTTCTTCAACTCCATATCTTTTTCAAATACCTTCTCACTCCTATATAAAAACATATGAATCAACAGTGAAAACCATATGAATTTTACCCAATTCTTTCCCAGCTTCAAAGCTACTAAGCCAGAATCTATGTTCTCTGCAAGGTAAGTGGCAAATTCATATACCACATTATAACCAGGGGGTGATCCCACAATAGTGGTTTACAATTTTTGGCCAAACTGGACACCGAAATTATTATTTTTAACTAAATCTTCACATTCGGGTACCTATAGCGGCTAAACCATGAGGAATTTTAAGATGAGGTAAACTAGAGTCTCATCACATTTTGTCTGTAGATTCCAAAAATATTTTTTTCAAAATTTTTGGAATAATATCGTACTTCTTTTTCCATCTCCCATGAAAACTGGTTTTTTTCAGAAAACAACATTTTAAAAAAGTGACGCTCACCATATACAACATAACTTTTTTTGTATGAAGGATAAAATTCTTTTTTTTTTGAATTTAGATTTTTAACTATGATATTTAGCACTTTCATTTGGTCTCATAGTTTTTTATTGAATATTTTTTGCTTAATAGAGTTTTGAAGTCAAACCAATTGCAATTCAGACATAGGCAGACTGTATACAACATAAATTTTTTTGTATGTATCAAAATTCAATTTTTTTTTTTTATTGGATCAAGGACATAAAGACCCAGCACAAACATATTTAAAAAAAAATTATTTTGATAATTTTCTATTTTTCCACATGTGCAAAATAGAGAGATTGATTTTTGGTAAAAAACCTATGTTTAATAAAACTAAAAAAACGCATACATAATAAAACCAAAACACATTAAAATTATATTCATGGGATAACTCATTTTGAGGACTACCATAATCATTTAAAATAAATTTTAATTGAATTCATTTGATCCCCCAAAAGGTAAATCAAAAGTGATTTTTTATCAGCATTTTGATAGGTGTAAAGGAGACTCATTTATAGGTATGGTTTAAAACTAGTAAGGTTCTATCCAAGAGGGTTTGATATAAGGTTGTTTGATCAAACCCTCTTCAATTGGAATCCTTAAAATGGAAATTTTAAAGGCTTAAATCATTATATTTTCTAAAAATATGTGATTTCAGCAAAAATCAGTTCCTCTTAGAAATTGTAAACCAGCTTTGTGGGATCACCCCAGGGTGTTGGAGGTTGACAGCCATATACATTATCTCTATAGGCACAGTCTTCTTCAGGTCAATCCCGAAAACTTGACATAGTGCATAGATGGCCTTCTTGAAATGAGGGGCGAAGTAGTCTACCGAGAAAGGTTCACGCTCATTCTTGCCAATAACAACCTTTTTTTGATTCTTCCCTCTTCCCGACATAGCAAAATGGGGTATCAAAAGGGATGTCCTTATCAAAACCTTAGTGTTTTTGTATTCTTCCCTGAAGACCTCCAATTTGATGGGAATCATATCTTGGCTCCATTCATGTAAGCCAAAAATCTCTGCAATTTCCTCTCTGGTTACTTTAATCATAGGCTTGCCAAGATGTGTTCTGACAATTCGAGTCACAGGATCGTACCTTGCAACAATATCTTTTAATAAGTCTACATCTTCATAGACATTCGGTACCACCAGCTTACCCAAGTCCATTCTCCATGGATTACACAAAGGAACAGGCAAATTTCTATTTCCAAACCAATTGGAAAAGAGCTGCCAACCAGTGTATGTCAATTCGGCATCATGGATTGTACACTGTTTGTCCATTAGACCTTCATGAATCATGGGTCCATAGAACAATATCCTTCCTTCTTGCTTCTTGCTCATAGAAGGTTTCAACAGATCAATAATATCTTGTGAGTAACCCCTAGGCGTAGCCTCGGGACCAACAGTTCGTGCCTTGGATGCCATATATTTTAAATAGAAGGGGATTTGAACTAGGGTTTTCTTAAAGAAAAACAAACAATTACACCCTATTCTCGACTACTGTTACAGAAAACTTTTTTATATGCACACAAATCACTAGCAATGACCTATATAAGCTCTAACAGCCAATTTGCTTAACAATTCACCAGGAACCGAAAAGGACACAATCGCCAATTATTCAATAGTCAATGCTAATATATTCTGAAATTACAAAAGAAGGCGTTCGTATCACTTACTGTTTATTTTGTAGAGCATCAACTGTCGCGATAATGGAGAACTGAGATAATAACCGCTTTTCTAAACATCGAGGAATTCTTATAAACCAGAATGCAACACTGAAATAGCAATCCACTGGTTATTTAGCATTTAATTACACAGGTCGAGTTGAACTTGACCATTACTATTCGCTCGCGTGAGATAGAACGACTATAGTACAACACCTGTTTGTTTGAAAACACGCCGTTGATCAAAGATACAATTGGCCATATGGACGGTCTAGATTTGGTCAACAACAGTTTGAAAATGACACATCCTCCTTCCAGTCAGCAAGCGAGCAAGAATATTTCCCATTAGGTACCACATCAGCATGGAACGGGTCCCACCTCATTCGTTAATCAATAACACCGGTGCCCACGCGTCAACACATCACGTACCTCACAGCATTATTGAAACTAAAGTTTTAATCATGTGAGGTCAGTGAGGGACAACCCAGATGCATCGGATAGTACACAGCTATTAGCATCATCACCCGTCCATCAGTCAACACTCAAAAACTGGCCCCACCAAGTTACACAATAGGTGGTAGCATCTCGCAAGCCTCGCAACATTTTCTGTGATGCAAGCACAAACCTTGCGAGGTGTGCGATGAATGGTCAAGACCGCAGTTCCTACATCCGCCAGCTAATACAAATCTGCACATGTGAAATAGTTACCTTAAAGAAAGGGGACCACTAGCCAAATGGGGAAATAACCCATGGGGTCAAAAAATAATTCAAAGGCTATGTTGTAAAGGTTAATAGGTTGAAAACCACAGGGACACATAAGTCAAAATGCAAAACTGAAAGGATAGGTAAAAGGGGCTGGTGAAGTGATGACCAAAAGGGATAAAACATGACTTAAGTGACTAAGTACTGCTGATAGCAAGTCAATGGCCAAAAAGAAAAAACCTCCAAATACCAGACCGGTAGAAAAATAATGAAGATAAAACCACCTCAAAGGGAAGGAAAATAAAAGCTCCACCACATAACACCTACCAACCTTATTCACTTACCAAATGACTCAAAACAAACTAACTATGCAAACAAAACTTATTCACTTAAAACAAAAACTATCCTAACCTAGACTAAGTGAGGAAAGGAATACCTAAATAAAACCATTAACTAGTTCATGAAAGTAGCTACCCTTTCTTTGCAACTTGTAATGCTCCATATGTTTGTGTGCATCAAAGAGGAAATGAAGAAATGATAGATGTTTAACCAACTATTGCAATGCCTCATAAATGGAGAAAATAAATCCACAAATCCACTTACCATTCATGTTATCTTAAAATGGATAGGATAGTAGGATAGAGTTCTCATGCTTGGGTGCAATAATGACTTGTGATGCATTGCTAGTTTCCATCCTAGTTAGATGCCTGATAGGACATCCCCTTGAAAGCTTTAGATTGGTTTTTCCTTTTTCCTCTTTTGATGTGATCATATCCTTCATCTTACTCTTATGGTGCTCTTGTGGTACAAGAAATTGATTTGGAACTTCATGGTTTTCTTCTTCTTTCAAAGAACCCAATAAGGTTGATATAATATTATCATGACTGCATTCTTCAAACCTTTCTACCTTTTTTATGGTTGTCCTGTTTCATGGCTAAGTTTAGACAAGAGAGAAGGAAAAATAGCTTGCTTTTATTGATTGAAAGGTAAAAATATAGCTGAGTACAAGTCCGTGAAAATGAGTTACAATGCTATCTTTTTCTTGAAAGCTCCAAAAATGAGCTACAATACTTGCTGAAAGAAGAAAGAACTAACTCCAAACTATCATTTGAAGTTACTTTATGCTTGCAAAGATGCTGCACAAAGACGTTAAGTAGATTTGATTTGTGATGGACACATTTGGACGGTAGTAACAATAAATTGCAATCTATCAAGACTTGATTACCTTATAACCTGTCAATTTCTAGCGATGAAATGATAAATTAATCATAATGTCACCTTCGGATCACATCACCATGAAAGAACTTCATCCAACATCCTTATGAGTGCAGGCACCACAAAATAGGTATTTGTCAGATTTGTCTTCCTCAAGCGAGGGAAATTCAGGAAGAGAAGAGGAAAGTGAGACATGTAGTAGGTCTAAAAGAGGGAGATCAACTAGAGGTCAAAAGATTAGAAGAAAATTTCGTAAACACATGGAATTTTTTCTTACTGAAGGGGGGTCATGTTCTTATGATGATGAGAGCATAGGTGACATCGAGGTGCCCTTGAGGTACAAACATCTACGGAAACAATGGGTACCCAAGGAACTTCCTCCAATAAAAATTGATCTTTGTGTCAACGAGAGGATATATCGCATAACACCATCGTCATTACATGGTTTGGGCCTATTTTGCATGGACAACATAAAAGTTTGTTACGACAAAGTTACTGAGTTGATGGAGTATGTTGGATCCTATTACAATTACAAAGATTGGATGTAGCTGGTTCGATATACACAAAGTATGCGTAGGTATGCACTATCAGAAAATTATATACAACTAAAAGATAAGGATCAAAATAAAAGAGTGGCTAGGTACATTGACGGGAGGCCAAAAGTATCAGGGAATATTGCAGGGTTTATAAATAGTACACGACCCGGGTCAACAAATAAGCAACCCAATTGTATATTCGAGGTGCGAGAGGGAAACCGTGTGTTCATATGTGCAATAAAATCAATAACTGCAGGGGAAGAGTTGCTAATCGATTACAATTTGAATCGCTTAGATACAAACACAATTACTATGGGGGTGGTATGTACTATATATATACCATTTTACCCAATCTCCAATTAATGACTCCAATATACTATTTTATTACTATGTTTTTTTTCGTAAGTCTATTGGTTTCATTTCGGTAATGTTTTTTATATTTAATTTTTGTCACAGCGGGACATTGATCATATGAGGAAGGCTCCAGCCTAGAGCACATATCACGATCCATCTTCAGGTGATTCTATCCGATAGGTTTACGTCATTGTAATTGTACAAATTAGATACGAGCAAAATGTTTTATTATTATGTTTTTTTCATGAGTTTATTGGGTTAATTTTGATAATGTTTTTAATATTCTTGTTGCAGTTGGCTGATTGGGGAAAGGCACTAGCAGTATAGGAGAGCATCCATATGGAGGTGCAGTCACTATTATGTGATGATGACATTGCATTTTCCACAAACCCTATGGATATGATGAGGAAGGCCCAAAAAAAATGCAATCAAGAAATCCTTCAGTTGGTATTCGTAGTGCCTCAAACAAATGAGATAAGAGAAAGGGTTAAAATATTGTCTCAGAGAGCACAGAACTTGGAAGTAAGCTGTCATGAGATCTTTAATTATAAAATAAGTTCATTCATGGTTTTATATTTTGTACTCTTTTATGTCATGAACTAAAATATGTGTTGTTTTTATAGGATTATTTGTGTCCTCATGATCATGCTGCTGGTCATGATCAAGGTACTACAAGTGTCAATCCTGATCTTCCTATGCATAAAACACATCATCCGACCGCATCATTTGTGCCTATATTGTCGTCTGAAATGTCGGCAACACATACCATGCAGGCATTCGGTAGTCCACCCTCTGGTAGCGAACACATGCCACTAAATGTGTCAGTACCTATGGATGCAGAGGCCACTACTACTGGTGATGTTTTAGCATGATTTCCTGGATCTTCCTGTATTACTAGTATGAGAACATTGCCGGTCACATTTGTGGTGACCGAGGATTTCCTTCCCATAAAGACAAAGAAGGTCCCAGGTACTTTAAAATGTTTTAATTATTATTATTATTTTTTTAAGTAAGTGCTAACAGTGGGGATAGTGCCCTATTATATTGATTTACAAAATGACAATATTTGCCTACATTATAATTGCAGGAAATGATGTTTTTTATAAACATCTAAGTGATATTTCATTGGAGCTCTTCGGGCCCACCATACGTACATGGTGGAATGCCCAAAATCAAGATTTAAAAGATGAGCTCATTAACCATTTAGTTGTGTTTTTTGGTGATAAAACATTCAACCAAACCAAGGTCCTTAAGAAAGTTGGTACCTATCTAAAGTATGTGAGGGACCAATATAGGTCACATTTAGAGAAGAACATAAAGTACAAGCATCCCCCCATGATTCCAGAAAGGGAGTGGAAGGACTTGGTGTTGGATGGAAAGGAGAAGGCTGAAAAGAAGAAAGGAAAGATACTACTGGGCCAAGGAAGGTATTTAATACTATCAACAATTTAATTATATACTGATTAATCTTTCTTTTTACATAATCTAACGTATTTCAAATTTTTCATAGGCTGCCCGACACATCGAAGGCAACAAAGACAAGACTAGAAAAACACGGGCAACACAAACTTGGCTCTGGTGGTTATATGAAAGTAGCTACACGATTTGTAAGTATCAATAAATGAAATATTGCATCCAAATAATAAATTGCAAACAATTTTGGTTTTATCACATCATAGAAGCAAAATTCATGATTGCATGCAAAAAAGCAGGGCTTTGATTTCAACAGAGTGCCCACACAAGAGGACCTAAAGATTGCCTTCGACCAAGGCTATGGAGCCCTGACTGAACAGCTAAGAGTCTCGACTGGGCAAACACAATCTTCCACTGCATCCAACACGCAGGTAAATAAACTTAATAAAGTTTATTTCAAATTGAATACTTGTGCAATTTGTTCAATATTAATTTCCACCATAATAATGTGCCTATTTGTTTTACATAGATAAGCAATGATAATCCTGCACATGACATTGGGATGTAGCCTGGTGAGGGTGGAGCGCAACTTGCCGATGAAGGCCATGGTGTGCATCCCGGTACTAGATGTATTCACGTGCTATACAAAACACAATATGGATTAATACAATTAAACATCTTTAATTGCATTTAGTGTATTAATGAATGTAACCTTTCGTGTTTCAACTTTAAAGCATGTAGAGCGTGATCAACATGTTGAGCATGATCAGGCTAGACAAGATCAGGAATATGATGTGGCTCCATCAGGTAAGCAGGACCACTCTAATGTTCTTTTAAACATTTTTAATTGCAATTGGTGTATTAATTAATGTAATCTTTCGTGTTTCAACTCCAGATTAGGATTTAGAGGGTGTTCAACATGTTGAGCATGAGGCTATAAGACAATA
This sequence comes from Sequoiadendron giganteum, assembly GCA_007115665.2. Taxonomy (NCBI): domain Eukaryota; kingdom Viridiplantae; phylum Streptophyta; class Pinopsida; order Cupressales; family Cupressaceae; genus Sequoiadendron; species Sequoiadendron giganteum. The sequence continues at coordinate 652,502,093 of CM021102.1, forward strand.
TCAGGAACATGATGTGGCCTAATTAGGTAAAGAGCACCACTCTGATGTTCTTTTAATTAATGAAATACGTGTAACAATAATAATAAAACATATTAATTTAACATTTCTTTGCTATTGCAGCAGACCCCCCCTTGCAGCCGCATCCACGTGGTTCTGAGTACACGACTAGGCATACATTAAGATTACGAGCAGAGCTCATAACAACTCAAGGGGGGACAGATGATTTTGAAAACGATACTCCACTTCAGCTTTTTTTAGCTGCAAAAAAGAAACAAAAAAAAAGTGATTGTAATCATATTATGACAGCCATATTTTTGATAATATGCAAAAACTGAAAAAATGAAATATGTTAATGAATGAATCTAAATATGTTAATGAAAAAATGTTATATGTTAATGAATGAATGTTATATGTTATTAATGGATGAATGAATGATTAATGTTATATGATCAGGTATGGGGAATTAAGAGTGATGTGAGGGGAGTGGGGCAGGGAGGGGGGGCAGAGGAGGGCCAAATGAGCTTCCACCTTCAAGTGGTTGGCCCTGTTAAGTAGAGATTATTAAACTACTCTCAAAATAAAGAGAAGCTCAAAAAGGTAAGTAATGCACTTTTCAATATAAGAAATGCATAATTTGAAGCATCAAACCAATCTGCAAAGATGAAAGAAAATGCTAACTTTTCACTATGAACATTGTGTTGTGTGTGGATTTGGTTTCAAAGCTCTGTTGATAGAGATGGCTTGTATGATAGCCAAGAAAATAGTTATCAATATTGCTACTACAAACAAGCCTCATATCGCTGTAATAGTCTTGATCTTTCAACGAATAGGTTTTTAAAAAAAAATGCACTTTCTCGTCAAACCGCAAAAATGTCCGATGAATTTACAATGTATCTGATGAAGTTTCACCGTAATGAATTGCCTATTTCGTCGCTCGTTCGACGAACTTCTTTCGCTATTTCAATCTAAACTATGTTGCCAAGACTCCAGCCGATGTAATCTTATCGACGTCATATAGCTGCTCGGGTAGACCTTCAGAACTTACTTCGATGATATATGTCTTGCCGATATGCTTCCCTCGATGAGACAATATGTGTATCTCGCTGATGAAAAGTTATCGCTGAGACAAAAAACCAGTCCTCCCGATATATCTTCTCAGGCAATTTTGATCGCTGTAATAGTCTTCATCTTTCACCGATATGCCTACATTTCAACGAATAGGTTTTTAAAAAAAAAGTGCACTTTCTCGTCGATTTTATGACAAACCTCAAAAAGTATGCAACAAATTTGCAATGTATCCGATGAAATTTCTCCGTAATGACTTGCCTATTTCATCGCTCATTCGACGAACTTCTGTCGCTATTTCAATCTAAACTATGTCGCCAAGACTCCTACCGATGTAATCTTATCAGCGTCATATAGCTGCTTGGGTAGACCTTCAGAACTTACTCTGATGATATATGTCTTGCTGATATGCTTCTCTCGATGAGACAATATGTGTATCTCATCGATGAAAAGTTATCGCTGAGACAAAAAACCAGTCCTCCCGATATATCTTCTCAGGCAATTTTGATCGCTGTAATAGTCTTGATCTTTCAACGAATAGGTTTTAAAAAAAAAAATGCACTTTCTCGTCGAATATACGACGAACCACAAAAACATCCAACGAATTTGCAATCTATCCGACGAAGTTTCACTGTAATGACTTGCTTGTTTTGTCGCACGTTCGATGAACTTCTGTCGCTATTTCAATCTAAATTATGTCTCCAAGACTCCTGCTGATGTAATCTTATTGGCGTCATATAGCTGCTCGGGTAGACCTTCAGAACTTACTCCAATAATATATGTGTTGCCGATATGCTTCCCTCGTGTTTCATCGATGAGACAAGAGGTGTATCTCGATGATGAAAAGTTATCGCTGAGACAAAAATCCAGTCCTCCTGAAATATCTTCTCAGGCAATTTTGATCGCTATAACTATATTGATCTCTCAACGATATTGCCAATACATCGAATTTGTGTCATAATGGCGATGGACTTACGTTGTTAATCTAACGGTTTGGTGAAGGTATGCCTCCCGCCATCTGAGCACTGTTCGTCGCACGATCAATGAAGTTGGCGTCGCGGTTCCGATGAGTGTGTGTTGTGAGATCGACGTTTTGCAGCCCATCGGGATGTAGACAAAATTTGAGCGACGATGCTGACTTCTGTTAATCGTCGGCTGGCCGACAATGTAACATCGAGATTCCGACGAAAGGCCGTTGGAAGTTGGGGTCAAATCTTGTAGTGGTATTCGATTATTATGTGTATGGTTATCTTAACATACTTGTCTTGCTTTATTTCTAGAAGCAATGTGACCTTGTAGAGTTGTACTTGCATGGTATTTGAGTTGTACTTGTGTTGTACTTGCATGGTGCTTGAGTTGTACCTTGGGATGTACTCGTGAGGTTCTTGGGATTGGTTGTTTCAGTTTGGTTTAGTTTATGTTAGCTTGTGTCTAGAGGTAGATTGTCTTGACTAGGATTCCTGGTTACTATCTCCTAGCACGAGGGGTGGGCCTTTGGGTTCCACTTGGTTGGGTGGCGTGCACCTAAATCCATTGGGCTATCTTCATGTTCATGTGGACGAGACTTCCAATTGGAGAGCTCGTGAGATTCAATTTCAGTTCTTGCTTTATTTCATTTCAGTTGATCTTGTAGTATTTGACCCCTCATCTGTTATCGAGGTGGAAAGTTGTAATCTGTAACCTTATTTATTGGACTTGCCTCATTCGGGGAATGAGAGTTGTAATTGTAATATTTAATTATGGATAAATGGGATTGGAAGTTATCTAGTGTGCTTTGATGTAAATTATCTTAATTGGAATGTATGTGTTTTATTATTGTCTATATTATTGGCATGGTTTATATTCATGTTGTTGTTGTGGGTTGTTAAGTAGATTCAGTCTCGTAACCTTAGGGGATGGTTGCATTGGGAAGCAAACTTGTATATTAATTGTACTTAAACAATTTTTTTTTTTATTCTGTTTAAGTAGTTACATGCAACTTCCTCTAGGGTTGCGTGGTGGGGTGTTACATTACATCAATCTATACTATATTATGATCTTTCCTTGTGCTTGGTGCACCCTCTCCACTAGGGGGCTCAATTAATATGGTAGTTTACTCTATGTGACCCTTTGGAGCTACAAAAAATAATCTTTTCTCCATTAGACAATCATAGAACTGTTAATTTTAAAGATAATAGCTGAATAGGGCTATAATCATGACCATTTTCCATTTCTGGAGATTGATGCTATGATCTATTTTTTCCTAGTCTATACCTTTGAAGCATTGAATAACAATATTTCTAACCTCGATGAAATTTTTGTGCAATTGATTGAATTTATTTTGTAGCTAACTAAATTGTAGCTAACTAAATTGGGAGGGCTTTTGTACTATTTATCAATATAAAGTAGTTGTTAGAAGAATCTTGGGGTGAGTGTAATTGAGTTGGAAAAGTTGGTAGGAAAATTAAAAGTAAAATATGGAATTCTAGAATCTTCTTGTTTGGCATGTTCTTTTCTGTTAGCACTGATAGTTCTCTTTATATGAACAACCTCTTTGGATTTTTAAATTAGTTGTTGTAATTGCAAAGGCTGCAACTTACACAGAGAATAGCCACTTCTTCTCAAAATTCATGGTTTTTCCACTAGGACTTATTATGCATGTTCAAATGTGTGTTTATGTCTTTGACGTGCCTATGTTTACTGGTGCATAATGAAATGGCTCGATTTTTTAATCTTTCATTCTTAAATGCAGTCCATTTTTCCTATCTCTTGGATCTTCTGATAATTTTTGTCTTGCAGACCCTACAAAGAATGCATAGAAAGAATAAGGTAAGAGTCAAAATTTATCTCAAAGGTTTTTAAACTATGTTCCTGATATCTCGAATTACTTCTTCTGTGCAATCTTTCTATATTTCCTCATAAAGTTCTAAATGACAAAGTTGATTAGAAGGTTTTGCATTGTAAATATCTTTTTCAAGTTCTGTATTTCTTATGTACCTCATTTTTTTCTCAATTCCATGGTCCTATACTATAAATACCCTTTATAATTCTTCTACACTTTCTCCCTAAATTTATTTTCTTCAAAAACAATAATTTTTTTTTGATTACTATCTTCTCGTGAAAAGAATAAATTTCAACCTAGAAAAGTCTGTAGACATGATTTAAAAAATTGTGTTTGCACACAAGGAAAGTATTTCCCCTACTAGTTTGAATGGTTTTGTTGTATTTTCTTATTTCCTTTTTTCAATAATAATATTAATACATGCCTCTATGGAATAAGTTAGCTAATTGACAAAAAATCTCTCAAATAAAAACTAGTTTGCAACACATAGGAATAATATGCAGGCACCAATTTATGTATCGATAGATAAAGATTTATACATACATAAATATAATACTAGTTTATAGAAATGGTGTAAATATACATACATATGGTACAAGATGTTTGAAATTTAATTTGTTGATTATCATGTTATAATGGAAGTTAATAATGGAAATTCCTTATATGCTTTGAGCTTTAAAACAATATGGTTATTTATAAAAGTACAAAAGGTTTTTTATTAATAGGTCTACCCATAGAACACTACATTTGATGTTCACAATCGATAAATAAGGATGAAATATATGCTTGCAATAGTATTTGGAGTTGGTGATTGATAGATTCTTGCTTGCACAACATTTGACGTGGATATTTTCTTGGGTTTTTTTCTGTTGAACTGCAACAAAAACTTATATGTGTTGTTCAAATTATTGTAACATATCTGATTGTATGTACATCAGTTTGTTGAGGTGGTGTGAGATAAGGTACTTCTTTGCCTCTCCTTTCCTTCAAACTATGAAATGTCATATTTTCCACTGTAGCATATCTGACTCAATATTTTTCATTTCTTTTGAGTTCATATAAATTTTGTTATAGGAAAGAAATATATTCAATGACCAAAAATTCATTTAGAATTAGGCCTCTCACTTCTAAGCTATGTATATCTGATTTAAGATGTTGAAACTTTGTGCAGAAAGAGGACTACCAGTTGTTCACAAACTTTAATGTTAGTCAACCATGAATTGAATAAATCTACCTGAATCAAGAAAGGTAAATAATATTCCAATCTGCTTTTTGAATTTGCACTTTATCTTTTATTGATTAATTCATCTGAGGTTCTAAGTGTATTCATATTATTTTATTCATTTTCATTGCTTCTTGCACATGCTACTTTATTTGACTTTACGTAATGTAAACTCATTACTTGACATGACTACCACACTTTGTTGTGAATTAGCTTAATTTATTTTACTTGAATTCTAATCTATTCTAAAATGTATAATAATAAAAGGAATGATGGTGCCTTATACTTTGCGTGGTTCCCAAGTAGCTCAAAAATAAATTCAAATAAGGATTACATATGTAGGACTTCTTGATGACCCTACTTAATATTGGGATTTAGAAATGGTTAGGAAATATTTTGTTGGCCTGTAACAACTCCCAACAAGGAATGCACATTTAATATGTCTTATTAGTTCTTTATATCATTTTGTAGTTATTAAATTTTTGATTTATACCTATTTGGCACATGAGAATCCATGCACTTGCACACTTATGTGTATTTATATATGTATATCTTTGTGCTTTTTTTTAAAGAATTTTTCTAGTGCCATCTTCTAAGATTTGGTGGGAGAATTTAGCCATGCAGAGATTTGCCTCCCAATATCCCTACCTCCTGCTCCATTTGTTTAGTAAACTATAGTATATATGACCTAAGTCATTTTTGTTCCACATGATCATCACTAAATTGAATACTAAAATTTCCTTCTAGCTTCTTCTGAGGTATACAATAAGAGCTTTTGTATACTATGAAAAGTACCATAATTCAATAGTTCTAAAAACACACAAAAATCCTAGGCAGAACATTGTTTTGACTGAATCATTAGAAAATCAGCCCATGCTAAATATTAGAAAAACCCGAGTTAGAGAACAAAAGTTATAGATACAAGGAAACTCATACTTTCAACTATTTTGACAAAAATATACACAGAAAAATGCTCTTTAGTATATGAGGTACTAAAATGCTATAAAAAACATTGTCTAAGACTCTAAACAGTGTTAATTCACGAAGGAAATGTATGTATAAGTTTACTATGTTGTGTCTTAAAATGGACCACATGCCACTGGAAAATAAGTTATCTCTATAGATAGGTCATTTGCAGCATGCCTTACATAAATGTGGTCTCATGGAATTTAATGAATACAAGAAATTCTCAAAATGGACATATAGAAGAGTCTTTTCCATGCTTTTGTGATTGGCAACTGAAAGAAGGGAATCTGGAACTTTCTTAGCCGCTTTGCAACAGGGTAAAGATATTCACACTTACACATATTGAAGGAGATTTTTGTGGTGTATGGCTTGATAGATATGTATGCTCAATACGGTAAGATTAACTATTGAATCCAAACACTTGACCTAATGCCTTGAACAAAGATATGTTTGTATGAATATCATGCTTGTAGCATATGGAATTCATGTACATGCTACATATGCTCTCAAAAATAGAAGAGAAAAATGTAGGAATTTTATAAACTAAAATGCAAACACAGAACTGTTGTTCTGTTTCCCAATCATTTGGGAATACGCAAACTCAAACGCGAAAGCACAAGAAGACATGCAACATTCTTCTTTTCATTCAATGACTAGAAATGACAAGTACATAAAGGGAAAAACATAAAACTCGAAAAACTAAACTTAAGCTACAAATTACAAACTTGCTAGGAGAGCTTCTCAACTAGACTGACAACTTCAGGAGCTCCTGGGGGCTCACTATCAAGAGCTATGCAAAGCTCAACCTAGAGAAATCACTACTCAGACACAAAACAATACAACTGCTTCTATTCAGGAGCTTCTAGGAGCTCACACAAAAATTCTTCACATATAGTTTGTTGCTGTTGGAAACTTCTTCTTCTTCTAACTGATAGAATTTGCTACCTTCATTCCTTTTGTCTTCCAAAACATTCCCTCTCAAAATTCAAAATTACCTACCACCATAAATTCCAAATTCAAAATCAGCTACCACAATTAATTTTGGAGCTATCAGGAGCTGCAGGGAAGATCCCCAAAATAGAAAGACTCCTGAAGGGTAGATGAGGGTTGTAGGGGGTCTGACAGATGAGCAGGAGGCTACAAGAGTAATAAATTTCCAACACTCCCCCTTGGTCTTGAGCCGGAAAAACAAAAAGACCAATCTTGATCCAAATCAACAATGCCCAACCTGCTCCTTAGGCACTCAAAACTGTCCTTGCTCAAAGGCTTGGTGAATATGTCTGATAGTTTCTACTCAGACCTACAAAATTCCATTTTAATTTCACCATTTTCAACCAATTCATGAATGAAATGACACCTGATTTCAATGTGCTTGCTTCTTCAATTGAAACAAATGACTTTTCATCGAGGCTATCGATGAAACATTGTCACAAAAGATTGTTGTTCCATCCTCTTGTTCTTCTCTCAAATCTGCCAAGATTCTTCATAGCTAAATAACCTAACATGTTGCTGTATTTTCTGCTATATACTCAGCCTTTTCTATTCATAGGGAAACTATAGGTTTTTTCTTGGAAGACCATGAGATGACTCCTGAACCCAAATGAAACAGATAGCCCGATGTGCTCTTCTTATCATCCAAACTTCTTGCCCAATCATTGTTTGTGCAACCAACCAACCCAAACTCTTTTGCTATTGTGCACAACATGCCATATCCTTTGGTGCCATTCACGTACCTTAGGATCCTCTTACTTGCTTGCCAATGGTTGTCCCTTGGAGTCTCCATAAATTTGGAAATAAGACTCACTCCATGCATTATATCCGACCTAGTTGCAGTCAAGTATATCAAGCTTCCAACCAAAATTTTATACATGGTTGGATCCACATTGCTACTACAATCTTCCTTGCTCAACTTTAGACCTATGGCTATTGATGGTTGGTGCAGGCTTGCTCTCAAACATTCTAAATCTCTTCAAGATCTCATTTGCATATTTTTCTTGAGAGATAAATATACCATCATGCATTTTTTTTTTTTCTATGCCTAGAAAACATCTCAAGAGACTTAAATCTATCATTTCAAACTCTCTTCTCATGGCCTCTTTAAAATCAACAATGAGGAAATCATCATCCCCGGTAAAAACTAAGTCATCAACATACAAGACAACAATCAAAATATTACCATTTGTTTCGTTTATGTAAAGAGTGGGCTCACCATTGCTTTTGCTAAAGCTATTGCTCATCAAATATGAGTCAATCCTACTATTCCATGCTCGTGGAGCTTGCTTCAGCCCATAAAGAGCCTTCAGGAGCCTATACACCTTATGTTCTTGGCCTAAAACTTCATATCCAAATGACTGCTCCATATAAACTTCCTCTTTCAACACTCCATTAAGGAAGGAAGACTTCATGTCCATTTGAAATACCTTCCACTTATGTTGGGATGCAATTGCTATGACTGCCCACATGGTCTCCATCCTTGCAATAGGGGCGTACGTCTCATCATAGTCTCTCCCAAATTTTTATTTGTTCCCCTTGACAACCAAACATGCTTTATGCCTCTCTATCCTTCCTTCGGCGTTGCACTTGGTCTTGTAGACCCATTTTACTCCAATAACTTGCTTGTTGGGAGGAAAATCAGTTAACTCCCATGTGTTGTTTCTTTCTATTGCATCTATCTCCTCATCCATGGCCTCATACCATTTATCCTCTTTCACATCATCCCCAAAATAAATCGGATCACTATGAGAAAATAATGCAAAATTCATATTCTCATCAAACTCTTCATCATACCTTTCATCTTGGTAGATCTCCCTTAGACTCTTGGTCTTCTTTGGAATTAGGGAGGTGAGTGTGGGGTCTGAAATTTCACTATTGTTGCTACTCTGCTGAACAGGTAGGTTCAGGAGCTCTTAGGAGCTCTTAGGAGCTGATCTTTTGGCTGCCTTTGGTTGTTTGCCTTTCTGTCTACTCACTTTAAGAGCTCTGAAGAGCTAGCAGGAGCTCTTTGCTACCAAGTCTCTGAAAAAATATGATTGTCTTCCTGACTATGACTGTTTTCTTGACTGTGACTATCTTCCATCTTCAGGAGTTGTCAGGAGCCGACTGAAATTCTGTCCAATAGAATTCTGTGACAGTCTGTTTAACTTCCTGTTTGCTCTAGGAGCTCTCTGGAGCTCTCTGGAGCTGATTGTTTCTTCTACTTTAGGATCTTGCTAATCTTCTTGTTCATATTCTTCATCTTTCTAAACTCTTGGGAGTTGTCAGGAGCTGTCAGGATCCGTCGCTCCATCCCATGACTCATCCTCTAAGAACTCCACATCTCAACTAATGACAATTTTCTTGGTGACCAAGTTATACAACTTGTGGAATTTGGACTCTTCACTGTAGCCTGTGAAAATGCACTTCTCACCCTTGTCATCCAACTTCTTCCTCTTTTCTTTTGTCACAAGTGCATATGTCACACAATCGAACACTCTCAAGTGCTCAATCGTCCACTTGCATTTCGCCCATGCCTCTTGTGGTATTTTGTCATGGACCTCCTTTGTTGGAATTCTATTTATCAAATATGCAGTTGTTGCTACAACCTCTCCCCAATATTCAGTCGGGAGTCCCTTTTCTTTCATTATGCTCCTTACCATCTCCACGATGGTCCTATTATTTCTCTCAAACACTCCATTTTGCTGCAGAGTGTAATTGGCTGTAAGCTCCTTCTTGATGCCATTTTGCCTGCAAAAATTTGAAAAAGGATTGGAGGTATACTCTCCTCCTCGATCTGACCTTAGTACCTTAGTGAAATGTCCACTCTCCTTTTCAGCCTGAGCCTTAAACAAAAAAAACTTATTGAAAGCTTTAGACTTGTGCTGCAAAAAATAAACCCATGTCTTACGGCTGAAATCATCATTGAAGGTCATAAATAATCTACTATTACCAATAGATGTGATTTACATAGGGCCTACCAAATCCATATGCACCAGCTCCAATGATGCTCTTGCCCTTGTAGAGTTTCCTGATTGAAAGGGATGCCTATGTTTCTTGCCCAAAATGCAAGCCTCACACCTAACATTAGGCTCTACTATCCTTGGAAAACCATCAACCATATTGTTCTTAGACAAAACATTCAAACCAACAAAGCCTAAGTGTCCATACCTGAGATGCCATAGCTTAGAGGGGTCTTCAACAAAGCTCTTGAGGGCTACTGAATGTAATATTGTACATTTTCCATTCATGAGAGGTGTAGCAATGGATTGAGATGAGAAGCACATCTTAATCTTCAAAGGAAACATCTAAGTTTTTGTCATTTGAATTGCTGCAAACACCTTCGTCCTCTCATTCTTGTCATAAATGACGCATTGACCTTTCTCCATCAACACTTTGTATCTATTCTGGATCAACTGTCCAACACTCATAAGGTTATGCTTTAACCCTGGTGCAAAAAAGACATTCTGGACCTCCTTCTTCTCACCTTGCTTGGTGTGGATCATGATAGATCCTTTTCCCTTCATTGAAACCACTCCATTGTTCCCCATTCTTATCTCAGATTTTACATTCTTATAAATGAAAGAAAAAAGACTTTCATTACTACTCATGTGGTTGCTACAGCCACTATCTAAATACTAGACTTCGGGGCTGCCTTCTTCACCAATGTTGCACATGATGAAGTCTATAGAATGATTGTCTTTAGCCACATTTGAATTAGCCACATTTGCATTATGTTTTTTCTAATTACCGTATTTTTTTCCAACACTCACTGACATAACGCCCAAATTTATGATAGTAGTAGCACTCAACGTTGCTCTTGTCATTTCTCTGATTCGAACTGCTATTCTTTATGCCTCTTTGGGAGCTATTCTATGAGTTGCTTTATCCCTCTTGGCTGTTAGCTCATCCCAAGATTTCTCCTCTAGCATTTCCTTGTCCAGATCTACCACGACCTCTTTGGGAGTTGTTTCTACCTCTCCCCTGCCTCTTGCTTTTGATTGCGCTTTAAAAGATTTCTCTTGGGAAGAAGTAGCAGACCTATTTAGGCACTGCTCATGGGTTTGGAGAGAACCCATCAACTCATCCACCATCAAGGTAGAGAGGTCCTTCGCCTCTTGAATAACTATGATGAGTGCATCATACCTCGTGGGTAGACATCTGAGGATTTTTTCAATAATCTTCTGCTCCTCTATCATTTCTCCATTCGTTCTCAGCTGATTTATTAAACCAGAGAACTTTGTGTGAAACTCTGAGATGGTCTCACTTTCTTTCATCTTAATAATCTCGAACTCTCTTCGAAAAATTTGGATCTTCATGGATCTGACTTTTTTAGTCCCTTTGTAACCAGTTTGGAGGATTTTCCAAGCTTTCTTTGCATACTTAGCTGTTTCTATTCTGGGAAAAATGGCCTCTGTCAAGGCTACTTCAATCAAACTCAATGCCTTAACATCTTTCTTTCTTTGCTCCTTTAAATAGGTCTTCTGGTTATTTGTGAGAGCTACAAATGCAACTGGGTGAGTGATATCCACAAACCCATTTATCAAAAAATCTCAAAAATCATTGGCGACCATAATGGTCTTCATCTTCTTTGCCCATACATCATTGTTATGTCTATTAAAGGATGGTGGCTACTGCCAACTCTTTCCTTCATCTCCAACTATGTCTCCTATAGAAAAAAAATCAATACCCCAAAAAAAAAATGCCCTAACTCAAAACGAAAATGGGGCCTATAACTCTAATACCATGTAGGAATTTAATAAACTAAAATGCAAACACAGAACTGTTGATTTGTTTCCCAATCAGCTAAAAATACACAAAATCAAATGTAGAAGCACAAGGAGACATGCGACATTCTTCTTTTCATTCAATGATTGAAAATGACAAGTACAAAAAAGGAAAAACATAAAACTCAGAAAACTAAACTTAAGCTATGAATTACAAACTTGCTGAGAGTGCTGCTCAACCAGACTGACAACTTCAGGAGTTCTTGGGAGCTTATTGTCAAGAGCTATGCAGAGCTCGACCTGGAGCAATCATTGCTCAGACACAAAACAATACAACTGCTGCTATTCAGGAGCTTCTGAGAGCTCACACAAAAATTCTTCACACAGTCTCTTGCTGCTAGAAACTTCTTCTTCTTCTTCTTCGTGACATAATTTGATGCCTTCATTCCTTTTGTCTTCCAAAATATTCCCTCTCAAAATTCGAAATTACCTACTACCATAAATTACAAATTCAAAATCAGCTACCACAATTAATTCTGGAGCTTTCAGGAGCTGCAGGGAAGATCCTAAAAATAGAAAGGCTCCTAACGGATAGGTGAGGGCTGCAGAAGCAATAAATTTCCAACAAATAAATGAATTAATTAATGTAGAAAGTTATATAGGCATATAGAAAATGGAAGTGCTATAGATTAACTAATATCGGGTACATACCCTCCATCCTTCATCTTTGTAGCCAAGATCTCCAACATACACATTTATTTATGTTCCAAGTACCTTTACAAATCTTGAAGGTATATAAATTATATATATAGGCAGAGACAAACGTGTTGTTCTCGTATTCTCGTACATTCTAAAGCAAAGTTTTGAATCTATTCTATATTTAATATATTTAATGCGTTTATATCCAGAAGCACCTTTCATGTCCAGTTATATTGGCCAACTTGATTGATATAATCGGAGAGTCTGGTGTGAGGGTGAACTATTAATGCTTGAAGTTATCAACCCTCCTGTGCTCTAAGCAAACCTGACGTTAACACCAGATTGCCAACTAGTCACTAAAATTTCATATAGCTCTTGGTTCTTGGGTACTGGCTTGGATTGGATGAAAGCCATTTTGCAATTTTAAGTGTAGAAATGACTTGCACTGTAGATTGATGTCATATTTATATTCCTTAGAAAAGCTACTGCTAATAAATATATAAGCACTCCTCTTGATATTACATGCATATTGAATGCAGAGTCTTCTAGCAGTAATTTATTAAGTCATAGGTTCTCTGCAAAGTCTACCTGTATAAAGTCAGAGGATTCTTCTTGTTATTCTTGATTTGGGTTACTTGTGTATCTGTTTTGCACACATTGATTGCAGTTCTACCCAACGCTCTTATACAACGTTGTCCGCAACAAGCTTCAACCAGAGTTTCGATGATGGGATTAGATGAATCAGGTATAAAATTTTCATCCTTGTTTCTCCACAGTATGATAATCTGAATCAGAAGAATTACTACTTAAAACAATATAAAGATGGTCAAGCATGCATCTATGCTTTCGCACAGGCCAATTGTGATTGTATCTTTTCCAAACTCTACCTCATTTCAGTATATGTTTTACACAATAATGAGACTCTTTTCATCAGTAACACTGTTAGACGTTACACATTATTTATATCTCGAAAACTTTGCTTTAGTACTTATCAGCGTCGGATACAGTCAGCTGCAAGATGCATTGAAGGGCAGTGAGGACTGGTGGGAGCATACCTTTAGAAATTACCCTGCTAGCCAGAGATGTGAATGCAAAGGAACGTTGTCTGGTGTCCTCTGGTCGTACAATTGGTACTTATATATGGGTAAGAGTGTATGGGAAACCCATCTTCGAATCTGTAATCTTCAATTAATTTTAAGGACTCCTTGGTCTTTCAATACAAGCACCTGATCTAAAAGTTTTCCCTATAGATAAATCCACTTTCCAATGCACACAGTTGTTCCTTCTACATTTTAGAAGTGAATAATCTTCAAAGATTTGATTCAACAGATTTTGGAGTTGTTAAATATTATGACTTGCTTGGTTGCAGTTGTCACTTAGAGTTATTTTATTCCTGAATTCTGTAGGCAATGAGTTATATGATCATAATGATTTCAACTTATCAATCGACTGAGTATTTGCTTGTCCATTTAACTATAGATATTGTAACTTGAGATGGTAAATTAACTTATCTATTTTGTTTCTTTGTCCTTACCCTTGTCCAGAGATCTAAAGAATGCACAAACTGATCTAGAATGCTAGTAAAGGTGATGAATATGGGCTTCGTTGTAACTTGCCATTTAGAAGTAAACATAGCACGCGAATGTGTCCCAGAAGTTCAAAGATCTCTAATTAATAATAATAGCATTGATTTTAGATTTTAAAGTTTTTTAAAATCAAATGGGATTTTGTATACTGTAACTGCCAAACTCTCTAGAAAATCTAATATAGTACAAAATCCATTACCGTATTCTCATTTGTAGGAAATAGATAATCTCACTTCTAGCACTATGAACAAATAAGTGAAAACATAAAGAACCAAGAACATGTTTAAAGAAGAATGTCATACTTTATGAAATAGAGTAAAGAACTTCGGATAAATTCCTCCAAATAATTTCATTTCCTCTTTCTGACAGTCTATCAAAACAATGATGTGGACTTTGAAATAATGTTTTGGAAATAATAAGCAGACCAATTTTTTTGGCAAAGTTAAGGAAACCATTTATTTTCGTAAATTCGCTCTAGTCTCTTCATAAACACATCTTAAACAACAATATCAAAATTTTCAACTATACTTTAACATTAGTGAATATGTCAAAATTGATATAAAATAATTGAATTGCAAAACCTTGCATCTCAAAAGAACTAATTTTACACTACAAATTGATGAAACTTTACAAATTAATGATGTCAACCAATTTTTGAAATATTTATGATCTAAAAATATACAAACTAAAGAAAGAATATTATGAAGATCTTAACCAATTTTTGAACTATTTACGATCTCAAAATACACATCTAAAGAAAGAATAATAAAGCCAATATAATAACTATAATCTTGCAGTCCTAAAGCTTGCTACAGTCATGAATGATTCTAAATGGGAGCTGCTCAGCTCTCAATTTAGAAATCTTAGGAGTCAAAAATATCAAAATTTAATCTCCTTGAACACAACTTTCCTGTTGCTAAATTAAGCAATTTTTTTTCTGCAGTAGATGAAGACATCAACTGGCCAAAGTTACTTGATCTCACCAATATTATTTCGACCTGTAGAATCAATAAAATAAAAATAGTCATACCCATCTCATGCATTGAATATAACTAAATTTTTTAAGATTAATTCAGTGGTCATTCGATTTGGGGATTATACCTTTGCCTTTTGGATTGCCCTACCCCTTGTCTCTTCCTTTATGTCAACTGTAGATGTAAATATCTCTGCACAATCAATTCAACTAAGTTAGTTCATTGGATATCTGACTATGCTAACATGTAGCAATATTTTATAGTAACCTATCAGAATTGCAAAACTATAATTGAACTTAATTTTCTCCACTACAAATCCATTATTCTTCAATATTTCAACTACAACAAGATAAACAAATAAATCAACATTTGATGAAGTAGAATAGTAAATAAGCATTCAATAGAGAGACTTTTTTTGGATAGATGATAACTGGAACAAAATGACAATAATTAGGTAGAAAATTGTGAGATCCCTACATTTGTTTAGGTACAGATGAGGTGGAAAGGGAAGAAAGGCTATATTTGTATGCATTGACACTAGTGAGAGAATACGTGGCAGACAACAAATGAGGTGGAAAGGGAAGAAAGGTTATATTTGTATGCATTGACACTAGTGAGAGAATACGTGGCAGACAAAATAATATGAATAACTGAATATATTTTCAGATTTGACGGAGGGCATCTAGTCCAATTGGCAACCCCTTTACTTCGATATGATATATATAGTCTTATTAATCAGAAAAGTAGTTATATTTCATATTTCATATTTTTTTTGTTTTTGGTTATTTTTTATTTAATGTAGTTTTTTAAATTTTTTGAAAGTTTTTAAAAAGAATTTTACTTTAATTTTTCAATCATGATAAATTGCCGTAAGAAAAGCCAATAGAATTGGAAAACAAAAATATTATGCTCACTTCCAATACTCATCACCTAAATTTTACTTTAGAAAAATTAAAATATAATGTTTGAAAAGAAAATAATCAATTTTGATTTGCTGAAATTAAAAATATTAATAAATTTTTAGTTCCAGAAAGTAAAAATGTATAGAATGAAAAATATAACTTTTGAAGAGTTCAAAAAAATTCTTAAAAATTAATTAAAAAAATACCTTAAAAAATTACAATAAAAAAATTTATGCTTAACTTTCTTGAAAATCCACTCTTTTATGTCAATTATATTGTAGAAAATTATATATATTTTGAAAGTTTACTTTAACAATATACAAATATTTGTCAAATAAAAAATAAAAGTTCAATGTTCATTTATTAAAAACAAAATTATTATTTACTAGTTAAAGAAACAGGTCTCACCTCGACAGGAACTAAAAATTCAATAATAAATTCTTGGGAGACACCAAATTCAAACATTCATGAGTTGATTTTTTTGAATGGATACATTTAACATGCATATGCTAATTTATATCTTAATTATTTTAATTTATATTTTCTCGACGTCGGCTGCTCTTAACCCAATGCGCGGCCTCAGTGATTAAGCAAAGTACAAAAAGGTTAGAATGTACTTCAAGAATGGAAGAAAAGTATAGTTATCCAGTGTTCCAAGAATAAATTGCAGCAGTTGAAGGTGAAAGAAATGGAGAGGGAATCGATTGCAGCAGGTGATAGAGATCAGTCTCGTATATCTGAGCTTCCTCTGCATATAATGGAAGAGATATTTGGGAAGCTTTCAATTAAACAAATCTCCGGCTGTCGCATGGTCTGTAAGGAATGGAATTCTATATTGTCCTCGCAAATCTTTCTGTCTTCATTGCCCGCCGAAAAACCATGGCTTCTTATCTGCGGTGAAGCAAAAGATGAAACCTTTGGGTGTATGGCGTACTGCTTTTCCACCCAAAAATGGAGAACACTCTCTCTCTCTTTTCTCCCAAATCCTCAGGGACACAATTTGAGATATTTAGCAACAACAGCGCAGGGGTTACTGCTCTTTCGAGAAATTCCCACGCCACAATTAATTGTTTGCAATCCCCTTACGAGATCTTATGCAGAGATAGAAATAGATGTGACTGACAAATTTATCCATCTTGTAAAAGAAACAAAAGGACAGCCCTATTTGGTAATGTGCTCGAAGTCCGAAATATTTTCCTTCCAGATCTACCACTATTTTCAAGATTCATGGAGGATTAAGTTACAGTTTGCTGGGGAAATGGGCTCTAAAATGTTAGTAGATAAGATGGTTCAGTGCAATGGCGTTCTTTTCTGGAGGGGAAAGTTGCCGACGACTATCGTGGGTTACAATATCCAAGACGGTTTCATTAACCCTGTTACAGTAGCTCCGTTACCTCTCGAACTTGTTCAAGATTGGAATTTGAATGTTGTATCTATGGTTGCATATGGTTCGTCCGTTCTAGTGGTTTCATGCCGCCGGACAGGTATTATTATCTGGGAGCTGTTTCAGGACAAGAAAGATAAGTTGCTTTGGAAGTGGAAAGAATTTGCAAGAATGCCTCCAAAAAGTCTTCCTGAATATCTTAAGGATTCGTGGCATGAGATGTGTATTTGTGTGGGAGATTACCTGTGCTTCAGCAGTTTATTTGGATTTGAAAGTATAGATGTGTTCGCATATAATTTAAAGGAAGGCTTTTGGCAATGCCTTCCTACCGGTAAAAGATACGGCTTCATACGGATGATGATGTCATTTGAACGGAAGCTCAATCTTTATCAATTCTTGAGAAAATGGGGATAATGACAATTTCTATCTGTTATTATTATGGTAGTGAAAGTATCATTATATGTCTCAGGATATTTTGACTGAGATTTAATATTTGAAAAAGTTATTTGACATTTTTCTAACTATCCTGCTAGATTTCATGGTGATAATAATTAGTTTTTATCCTTTCTAATAAGATCACAGAATCCAATATATTTTACTGTTTCATTGTGCAACATTGCACATGCTTTGAAGAAGACCAAATATGCAGATTCAGACATATACTGGAAATATTTTTGACGAGAAGTACCATTTCTCATGTCAATTTAAAACAGTAGACATTCTTGCAATGAATCAAGCTGATTTTATTACTACAAGCACATGTCAGGAAATTGCAGGAAGGTCATACATATATTCTGCTACTCTAATATTGGAAGCACTCTTTTCAATAAATAATTTAATTTGAAATACAGAATAATTTTTAAACTGTAAATCAGCACAAGGTTACTGTAATTTGGATACATGAATTTAAGTTCAAATTTATTCACATGATAAGTGACTAAATACTGGACCATCATTTTTGTGGTTAATGCAGTAAAGATACTGTTGGCCAGTATGAAAACCATGGAGCTTTTACACTTCTTGGGGAATACAGGGTAGTTTTTGGCATTGATGTTTTCAGTACCAAGTTCAACATTGCATCCTTTGGAGCAGATATGAGCATCTACTTCCTTTACACTGAGAAGTAATGTTGTCTGTGGATTGAAAAGCTGTTGTTTAGTCCCGAGCAAACCGCTGAACACATGTAATGCATGTTCAAATGAAATGCTACACAACCTTAGAAGTGTAGAATAATTGTAAATCTTTTCAATTTATATAAAATAAATATAACAAATTCTAGTCTTAGTATAATGGACCTTTATTAAGAACCATAAAATCTTAGTATAATGGACGTTCATTAAGAACCATAGCAATGCATTATATAGAAACCATAGAAATGTAGAATAATTGTAAATCTTTTCAATTTATATAAAAATAAGTATTACAAATCCGAATCTCGGTACAATGGACCTTCATTAAGAACCATAGCAGTGCATTATATAGAAAATGAGTATAATGATGATGAGATCTCAAATTCTTGCCATGATAAGCATAAAGCTGAAGTTTCAGTCCAATAATTCAAAATTGTCAGATAAAATGTACTTTAAAATGTCTCTGCATTAAGTTCAGGGAGAAGGTAGCCCATTAATTTAGTGTATTAGCCAGTCTAATAACTGTCAGATAAAATATAGTGTAAAATTGTTGTCCATTAAATTAATTGGCTAATGTTGTGGGCAACCCATATTCCATATTTGCCTAATTGGCAGTTATTTTAAAATCACTTTAAAAGATCCATGTATTTTGCATTTGTTAAGCCTTGTATTTCATTTTTTCAGCAAACGTGCTTACAATGAACTATGGTAAGAATTGCACAAAAGTTGCATCCACTTGAGTGCACCTAGTTTAGTATACTATGGATGATGCTGACCTCTTTGATTTGGATTTTGCTTTATTACAGATTTTATTGTAACTTTAACTAATGAAAACCTAGAAAAACATTTTGAGGCCACAGTTCTGATCTGGTTCTTGGCTGGCAGGCGGCCTTTGACTGTTTATTAAAGACGTGCTTTTCTGACACCTGATTTGTGGAGGGAGGCTTGTTTCTCAAAATCGCCTTTTCAGGAGTACACTGATTTACTAGCCAAGCCCGCTAAGATCCATGTGTTTTGGTACATGGTTTGCTTAGAAGGAGAATGGGTATAGATACTTTTAATTTATTTTATTGTTAATTAAACTGTTATTTTAGATATTAAGGTAATTTTCTTTGGTTAAGGTGCTCTTTACTTAAAGGGCTTAGACCTTTTGCTGAGAGTTGTTTTGTAAAATTTGCTGTATCTCTTTATCAATCCATTATTTAAATTTTTGATTTGCTACCGCCTAACAATGTTTTGTAGTCCTGTATTTCTATTTACATATGATATTTTGTGCTTTGTTTTCTGCAAGATGATTGTAATTTGTTTTTGCTTTTCTCTTGTTAAGACCCAGAATTTTCATTTATAATGAGGGCAATCCCTCACAAAATCAGAATAACTCCTAAGGTGAATAGAAGAGTTATCAAAAGCTACATGCTAATGCTATTCTGTTCTGAACGGGACAAAACATTTCGGTTACCAGTAAAGTTGTTTACATTGTGTGCATTGTGGCAAATATAACTGCTAAAAATCTGCCATATGTAGGCTTGTAAACTAGGCAAAAATGACTTTGAAATCTAAATTTGAATTTGAGTTTACACTCTTTTAACACATTAGAGCTTTCACCCTGTGAAACTAAGACCTTTAATGAAACTACCTGAAGGCTCTAGAGTTGGTCAAGAGGTCTGTTAAATCTTGGATAGAGTACTGCTTCTTGTCACTCTTATACATGTTTTTTTATCACTTTCTATCTTTACTATGTTGGTGAGATCAATATGATTCTACTAGATTTGCTACTGTAGAGAACAATTCTTCCAAAGCTGTACTTGGAAAAATCTATTTGATTCTGAGAAGCTGTATGGAAGCTCAGCCAAGATCTTGTTGGACAGGGCTCATGAGTGGGAATGTCTCTTCACCTTTATCACATCCTTAGGGTAGATTACCTTGTGCTTTTAATCTGATTCGTCTAACCCTTTTAATCCTCGTTGTTGGATTTTTTGAATTCTCGTAGAAAATATTTTAGTTTACTCTCTATCATTTTCGTACTTCTTGAATCATTGGTATAACAAATATAAGTAGAATAATTGTAAATCTTTTCAATTTCTATAAAAATAAATATAAAAATATAAAAAATCGGAATCTTGGTATAATGGACCTTCATTAAGAACCATAGTAGTACATTATATAGAAAATGAGTATAAGGATAATGAGATCTTAGATTCTTGCAATGATAAGAATAAAGCTAAAGTTTCACAGGAATCTCAGAACAAAGAGATGAGGGCAAACAAACCAAAAGAAGATCTGAAAGAGAAGCATTTTCGAGAATAGTTTCTCTCAAATATGGTAGATAAAGCTAAAAAGGCGAGGGAAAAAGAAATTAATCTTGCCAAAAAACCCACTCTGATAAGTGAAAAGCTTTAGTGAAATCAATAAGAGCTTAAGAAAATAGACAAAATGTATTATTTGAGAATTTTATTTTTTATTTGTGAATTCAATAAGAGTTTTAGTGAAATCAAATGACATGCTATCTTGAGAATAACTCCCAAGAACACATGTCATCTTTGGATAGTTGATATGAAACAACCAATCAAAAGTAGAGCAGTTTCTCTTTTCTCTCTTTTCCTACAATGAAAAGCTAAAAAGGTGAGGGAAAAATAAATTAATTTTGACAACAAAATCACTTTGATAAGTGAAAATATTTAGTGAAATTAGTAAGAGCTCAAAAAAATAGGAAAAATGTATGATTTGGGAATTTTAGTTTTTTATTTGTGAATATCTTTTTAATTATTTGACATTATTTGTGAACTAATTATTTTCATTTAGATGACACATTTGTTTGGTACATTTCCATTGCTCTATCAATTGAACATATTCAATTCTACAACAAACAAATGAAGTAAGGTAAATATGACATTATAATCTATGGTTATAATTCTAAATTGAACAGTTTAATAAGGAAGTGACAATGTGTTGGAGGTAGAGAAGAAGTATAATGAGATACAATGACCCATTTATGAGAAGTACAATGACATTGTTCAAACAATTCCTTATTTTTGGCTCATTGTTGTATGCTACCTTTTTTGTTTATTTGGGGAAATATGCTTTATTCTTCCAAATGAGAAATGAAATTCTTAGGTTAGATTCTTAACCTTTTTGGTGATGGTCCTTGTTGGCTTTTGCAATTTTATCTTGTTAAGCTTGGTGCCTATATTGAATACCAAAAAATGTTGGATTTTTTTATACACAAAGAATGCACCCCCAAGTTTTCATCATTGTTTGGCCTAGAAGTGTAGCCACTAGGTTTAATTAGTGCAAGAGTGGTTATTTTAAAGAACTTACCCAATTTGTAGGATATAATTAGTGTCAAAGAGTTGAATAATTTTAATATCTGCATCATTTAGGCTTTGATGCTATATAACATAACATTTATAGATGACAGGTATTTGGTGCCATACCATTATAATATAAGTAGAATAATTAAAAATCTTTTCAATTATTCTATATATAGAGAGAAATCTATTGAAATATATGGATGAATCCTCTAAAATATTAGTAGAATAATTATAAATCTTTTCAATTTATATAAATATAAAAGTAAAAAATTTGAATCTTGGTATAATGGACCTTCATTAAGAATCATAACAGTGCATTATATAGAAAATGAGTATAAGGATAATGAGATCTCAGATTCTTGTGATGATAAGCATAAAGCTAAAGTTTCAAAGGGATCTCAAAGAAAAGAGACAAGGGAGAAAAATAAAAAGAAGACCTGAAAGAGAAAGATGTTTTCAAGAATAGTATAGAGGAGATGAAAGAAAAGAAAAAAAACTAGAACTTAGAAGAGTTGAAAGGAAGAGGTATTTCATATGCTGAACTTTTAGAACATTCAATGAATAAAGACATTAGAAATATGAAGGCAACATGAAAAGGAAGGATATTTCTAGCCATGTAGTGGATGATGATGATGAAAGTAGCAGAGTCATAGAGAATTGAAAGAAAATTTCAAAGACTAGATGATTACAATTGAGATGAAAGAAACAACAAAGCCATTTCAGAAAAGATGGATGACATTGTGAAAATATTAATAAAAGAAATAAAAAACATTAATGGAACTTGATGGGGTGAAGAAAGGAATTAGACACCTAAAGTAAACAAAATAGTTGATTGGGAAAAACAAGAAGATCAATTAGAAAGAGAAAAGAAGGCAAAAAAAATGGCAAAAATTGAAAGCAACACTAACATGATATGAAGTACCAACAAAGGGTATGCATGATTTTCAAAGTTTTAATCTTATTGCATAGGTGGCCATCTCCCATGGCCTTTGCCTAATGAAGAAGTTGAAGACTCCTAAATATTATGTACATTATCTTTAAGATGGTGTCTCAATTGTCATTTGTTCATATAAGTAGTATTTATTTTGAAACAGATCCACTAATTTTTCAACTTAACCCAACAATAAAGGTAAATATGGTACATGTATAATTCTTATTGAACTAATGGCTCCTTGAAGGTCAATTTTATAATTTTCTTATTGCAAGCATAACATTAGCCTATTAATAATATAGCCTAATTATCTTGCTAATTCAAAGGTTTTGTTTTAGTTGTGTTTCAATCCATGTAAGTGAATGCATAATTGCTAAATGATCTACCATTAGATCTCATGAATTAAACATATGTATCCAAAAAATGAGGTAATTTTTTCCATAATGAACCTTCCACACCTCTTCAGTGTACCCATTGCACACCAAGGCATTATTGCTAGTTAATTTATTGTATATATTACATGGTTATTTTATTTTAATGCATAATATTTATGTTCATCTCTTTTGTAATGATCATATTTGAAGTTCTATTTTATGGATTGCTATTACCTTCAGAGATTTAAATACAAATATTGATTTAATTTCTACACTCATGATCTCTTCTAAAAATGCACTAGTTTACATTAGCAAAGTGAGTTTAGCTGAACTCCACCTTTTTGTTTTGTGCTTCCTCAATTAATGAGATGGTGTTAAATTCTATTAATTTACTACTAAATGTTTACCAAATTATTTCAATTCACAACTTAATTTTATTCATATGTTTTACCTATCATTATAAGAACCATATATAAGAGTTTTGATAGAGAATTTTAACCCTTATGAATAATAGAGTCCTTACTAAATAGAAGAGCTTTATTTGACTTGTCAACTATTTTTTTTGATAAAAGTTCACACTTATATGTATGATGTTTTCCCTTCTAAATGGTTTCTAATGACCATAACTCTAACCAATTGTGTTGTGTAGCTATTTCTCTAACCCATTCTCATTTTTATGTAAATCTACCATGTTGCTTAGTAAATTATCTTGTATGTAATTAGCGCAATGAGGAAAAAAGACTAAATCATTGCTTTCTTTTTGTGACATTTTTATGGCCCATAACACTATTTTCTCTTGTAACATTCATAGATATCCCTTGTATAAGTTTACAAAACTATTCTTTATTTGGAAGCATGGGTGTTGGAGTTGTGAGGATGGGTGTTTTATGAGTGTCAAGCCCTACATAAAGAAGAGACCATGGTTGCAGTAGGTCTAGCCCTAGCGTTAATATATTTTTATAGATAAATACTTTAATATTTTTCTTGGCCAACCTAAAACACTATAGTAAGGGAATCTTGAAAGCTAAAATTTACAAGTGTTTGGCACCATTTTTTGTGTTCAAAGAGGGTCGAATTCCTTGAATATGTACTGTGACCCTTGCAACGTTTTGTTGACATCACAATGGATGAGACATTGTCATTTAGGTTGATTTATGTTGGCTATTGTTGTAGTAATTCTTTCTTCCTAATTTTTGTTATGATTGTGGATTTAAGCATATATGCCTATTGGAGTAAATTAATTATACAACATAATCCAACCACTCAATGTTGTTAGTATTTGACCAAGCACTGACTTATACCACCCATGCTGTTCATGTTTGTCTTTCACCTATCCACAATAAATTCTTTAGTTAACACTCAATTATAGTAAATCTAGTATTAGTATGTATTTACCTATAAATTTGATGTAATAAACAAGTTGAGCTAGGTGCTCATATTTTCTGAGTTATCCTCTATCATATCTTATCTCTATTTTGTTTGTCTCTCCTTCCTCCAAATTTTTATCAGAGTAAATATTTGAGAGAGTGTTGCAAATTGAAGATAGCAAGATGCTACTAAAAAGGGAACGCTATTTTACTAAGTTAGAGTGCAAGTGAGAGTAGATAATACAACCAAAATTATTTTATATTATAATTTTTTTAACTCAAGTCATAATAAAATGGTATTTGCTCTATTCACATAGGGACCACCTAACACATCCAAAAAGTTAATTCTTTATTTTATCATGACTTCCCCAATAGATCAAGAATATTTTGCAAAGAGCTCATAGTTTGAAAAGGTAATTTTTTTTTAGATTAGTAAATAAGGAACATAATTTTTCTTTTGTTATTTTTTGGTCCTTGACCATATTATAGGATAATTTTTTCACATAAAATTGGAGACATTTTTCTTTTTAGGTGGCCCATGTGAACTTATTTTTCTATTTGTGAAGTCTATGTGGTGTATTGATGTTTCCAATGAGGTTGCAAGTGCTTGGAAATGGATGCCTTTGGAATGGGTATATTTCAAGGTTTCTATCAAGTTTAAAGCTTAATATAATTGGTTTCAATTTTCCCTATTTTTTCTATTTAAGAAGAATGCATCTAAATTATAGGAGGATTTTGAGGGTTTTTTCATCATGCTCTTATTATTGATTTTATTTATGCATATGATTAGGTTAAGAATGGATTTAATCTATGAAAATGATTTTTTTAAATGAAGTAATTCAATAAAAAATAACTTAATCTTATTTAATAGTTCAAACAATTGATATAAATAACCTCTTAAATATTGAGGCATTGTTGATAAGGTGGATATTTCTTTGATCAAGATCATAAGCATATTCATGCTTTTACTCATTCTTTGATTGGTTTATACTATCTATCCAAATTAGTATGGAAAAATAGATCCAATGCTTATATGGATTGATTCATTTCCCTCTAAACTCTCACATGGCCGTATAATATAGTTCAATCAACCTCTCTTTCTCTAATAATTTGGGAAATTTTTGGGTTAAATTCAAGACAAAAATTAGAAGGGGATACAACCTATGTGAAAATAGTTTTAGGGAAAATTTCTCACATTTACTATATTATGTTTATACACATGCTAGTACCTATATGAAGCTTAGTTTTTCTTGCTCCCTTGTATCAATTTGTCTTCCATTTATTTATTAATCCATTCAATTTTTTATCTTTCCTAGTTAGCTTGCAAGATCTGATCATATGTCCTAGTTGTTTCTTCCAAAATTTTTTTATAGGGTTAGAGTGAAGTGATCATCAACAAGTTCAATAAAATAAAAAATGATGTTCAAGAGAACCATACATGAGTAGATCAATAATAAGATACATAAATAATCATAATTTTCACTTTACAAGGGTACCTACCAAGTAGTATAAAACAAAATATTTTCTAGGTCTTGCAACTATGACACACATTTTTTAGCTCTTTGACCTCAATTTTCTCCATACAAACATCATGAAAAGTCCTAGAGGTTTGATTAATATTTTTCCATGTATAAATTATACTTGAGGGCACCTCTCAATAGCAAACAGCATAGTTTTTCTCCCACATTGAAAGGAAATATGAAGGATTAATAAAAGTCAAGTTAGGTGTAATTTTAAGGTGGTTAAACCACCTATAATTTTAAGGTGTAATTTTGATTAATCATGTAAGATCTTGCTAAATTGGTAAGTGTAATGTACATATGATGAAACATCAATAGTAAAACATGATCAAAATTTGGAAAATAGTTAAGTAAATTTTAATAGATTTTTGGGTAAGTGCACCAATTTGTGACACAATTTAGGTGCCAAACTGAAAAAACGATCAAAAAAACCCCGAAATAAGCCCTTTGGCGCACACAAAATGACTAAAAATCCATTTGGCGCACGCCAAATTTGGTGTGCGCCAAATGTCTTTTTAGACATAAAAAGCAAAAATCGGGTTTAGAACCCTCATTTTGTCTTCAACCCACGGCTTGAGGAGGAAGATTTCAGGTTTGTAACTCACACTCGCCAAATCTCTTCCATTGTTTGCATCCTTAGCTTGATATTTTCCACGAGGATGCCGCCAACACATCAGAGAGGTTGAAGATTGCAAAGAGGTGTGTATTTTTATTCTATTTATTTCGAATTTGATTTGGAATGCAACTTTAAATAGATTTTTATAATAAAACTTTGTTCTAATTCTCAGGGATTGAATCTCCACCTCAAAACACTGAGAATTCACAATCACCCCCTCATCAAAAGCCTCTTATACAAGAACAACCTGAAACCCCTCCATCAATTCACAGGCATCCTCAAGGAACACAAGAAAATATTCAAAAACAAATTGAAAAAAATAAAAGAGACATTCAACAATTAATTGCAAGATTAATTGAGCATGCTAAAACCCACCCTTATAGGAGAGGGATTGTTGAATCATTGAAGTCAATTTTAACTCATGTAGGAGAAATGAGCGAGCAAATGAAGTTTTGTTCAACTAAGAGAGATGAGATGAGGCAATTTTATGCTAATAGTTTGTCATATGCAGATGTCAAAAAACTAAAAATTATCAAATCTGAGTTGTGTGCCCTATTTAAAGACCAAAAAACCAATGAACCTTTGTCCCATGCATGCAAGAGGTTCCCCATCCATTGGTGCCACCATGATTTAATTAAAAAAAAAAATGGGAGCGGTGATGGATGGTATTTGACCAACCTCCATGCAATAACCATGAGGTGCCGCAATAATTTTTGAGGAAACTCTATTGCGAGTTTTTCCTCAATAAAATGCCAAACTATTTTGACATCTTAGACTTTGAGGGTAGAGGTGGGGGCTCTACACACGATAGACATGCTGCACAATGTAATCCATAGTTGGCACCAAGAGCCTTGGGAAAACCCATGGTGGAGCATGTTGTTGTTCCTTCCATTGTTAAGGACAGTTTATAGATGGACAAGATGAAGTCGATTGGCTCACTCACCCAGACCATTTTACAGTGTGTGAGTACTCTAGTAGAGCCTGGTGTGGAGGAGACGTGTAGGCCCCGAGCTCCACCCCACCATTGTGGTGCTGTTTGCACGTATGATTATCAGGGTTCTCGCGATGCAACTACGTAGCCTATGTCAGTTGTAGAGGCGATGGATTTCACAGATGATATTATAAATGATACATTAAACATTGACACTCAAGCAAAATTTAGCAAGTTATTTTAATGTTGTTTATTAAAATATATTTTGAAATTTAAGAATAACTAAATTAGTAGAATTTTGATATGATGAAATTTCAAGGTCGCAATGTTCATGAGGGATGCTCTATTCCTATAGACCCTTATACATTCTCGATGATGAGTCCACAGGTATGCAACTAGTATTAAAGATATTATTATTGCATTTGAACAGTTGAATGTTATATTTGAATGTTTGTCTCATAACATGCTTCAGATTTCAAATAGTTTCCTGGCGCACCTTCTTCCTCCACACCTCGCAATTCATATTCTCAAACAATGTACACTCAGGTAGCCTTTATTCATTAATGGTGTTGTAAATCTATGTTAGCTATTTTTCATAATTTTGCATATATATAAATCTAAAAAATTGATGAGAAACACAAACATTGCATTCAAGTATTCCTTGATCATGTCACATTATGCTCTCCTATATCAACATGATACCTGAGATATTGTTTCATTTGCAGTTGTTGACAAGAGATAGCCCTAGTGATGTTGGTGGCATGATGGACCATGGAGTTGCTGCAACAATAGTCAGTTATGATCCATTGAGAGAGGTATGGAATACATTAGTCGATTTTGACATTATATTTTCTCTTTTATGGTCTATTATAGAAAATTTTCACGATAATTTTATGTAGTTTAATTTCTATCTTCATGGTTGCTATAGGTGGTTGTCACTCCAAATAGTGGACATGGTGATGCTTTAAATGTGCATGATGAATATATGTATGTGGTAAGTGATTATATTTTGTTATATGCCATTCCATAATTCAATTTCTATGTTTTAACATCTTTAATTTTAATTGTATTAGTTGAAGGTACAGAGTGAAGAGAGGAGTAGCAGGCATGTTCGAAAGACAAGACAAGCAATAGTCACTCCATCCAGCCAAATTTCAAAGGCATCACGGGATCTATTTCCTTCCCCTAGAGGGAAATGGCTATGTATTAGTGTTGCTTGTTGTATGCCTATGTGGCATTTTGGAACATATGTTTTGTACTATTGATATATATACGTGATATTTTATGTCCAAATGGCTCCTTTGTACTAAGCCTATATGGATTTTTTGGATATATTTATATACTTTTATCAATATATATCATTGTATAGCCTTTCAAATTTTTGATTAAAAAAACTCTTATTTTTCTACTGCCATTCTTGAGTGATGTTATCATGTGTATCGTGTAAGTTGTATGCTTGAATGTTGTAGGCATGGATTTTGTTTACATCTAATGCTTAATTAATTAGTGTCGAATGCTCAATAAGCCCCATCTAAAGCGTATTGTATAAATAAGCTCCATTCGTGGTGGTTTGTATCCTTTGGAATGCTTCAATTATTTGTGCCTCGCTGATGCAGAGGCAAGGAGGCTCAAACCCAATTAGTCTGACAACCTTCCTTCAAGGGGCTCCTAACAAGATTAATACAACCTATTTTGAGCAATCTACACAACCTCAAAGCCCCATCAAACCAAACTCTTCATTCAAAACCTTACCCAACAATCCACCCTTGTAGCACTGTGATGCAGAGCCAAGGTGGAGTAGACTCACAACAATGGAAATGCCAATTCTCAATCAAGAGCTCTTCTTCATAATGATTCAGCCTAATAGGCATCAACCCACTCTTAAGGGTCTCAACTCCTCAACCTTGCAAATGAACAACAAGAATCCACCAAGGCCCTAAAAATACCATCAAAATTCATACAATGACAATTGAATCAATTGAGAACAATCCCTAAGTCAGATTCATCAAGGTTTCCAAAACTCACATTTGTGACTGATTATTCTTGTAGTACTGAAAACTCAGTTTTAGCCAGATTTCTCCCAACCTTTCCAAAAAACTAGACAATTAAAAAATGGATTGAGATACCCTTTTCAAGGCTACACAACATACCAAAGAATCAATGGTCACTCTTTTGGACTGACATAGAATTTCAACACACCTACTTCAATTTTGGATTCACAATTAACCCATTTTTCCAAAGGGACCACCCTTCAAAATTTAGTTATCTACCCAAACACCTTAGAGAGTCTTATGTCATGGTGCCAAACCTAATTTTTTTTCATTAGTTTGTGTCTACAGATCCGGGCATGTGCAGGATCATCATGGAAAAAATAGGCCCTTAAGTGGCAATAAAATTCAGAAAAATCAGAGTTAGACAACTTGACGCAAAAATTTGAATAAGTTAACTATATTATTTCAAAAACATGTAAGAATAAAATTTTTTGCAAATTGAATTTAGTTTCTAAACTACTAGGTTTATTTTTTATTTTTAAAAAATCTATTTGGTGAAAATTTGAAATTTCAATGCAGTAGTACTTAAATTTCAGGGAAAAAATAAGAAGTAGGTGTCTGTTTGACCACCCTAACCACAATAAAATGATAATATTTTCTTATAATATTTTATATATAAGTAGAGGACTCATGTCCCGATGTGATGCATATTTTTTTATAATTTGTTTCCAAGTAAATCATTAATTTTGATTTTTTTATTACAACTTTTTAAAAATGTAAAATCTCATTTGTCTAACCACCTTAACTTGGTCAAAAATTCATGAAATTCAATTTTTTTTTTTAATCCTATAGTATACGTAGCATAGAATGTGACACATGTTTTAGATTCAAAAAAGGTGATATCATTTGAAAGTTATATATGATTTTCAGTCAGCCTATCAATTAGGGCTTTATTCGTAATTCTAATAGAAAATGAATAATAATTATTTATTAAATTCTAAGTAAAGCATAATTTATATTGGTGGAAATCTGAGAATCTCCTCTAAAAACCCTTTTCGTTTCATCAATTTTGGGTTAAAAAAAGGTCGTCAGCCACATGGGTCATCATATGGCTTATAGATCGCCACTTTTTGGCCCATCATGATCCTGCACATACCCATAAGCAATAGCATAGACAAGACAATGAGTTTTTTGAGACTATTACCTTCAAACTATTATCAAAATTACAAGAGCCTCATAATCATCATGCTTCTAATAGAAACAAACCAATAACATATTCACATAACTCTCAGTTATCAGATTTACTGATTTTCATAGTCATAACATCATTCTTCATCAAGATTCCACCCTAGTCTAAACATCAAATCAACAAACTTAACCTTTTAACATTTTCCCAAATCATTGAAATACCTTTGAAAACATTATTTAAGCAGTTGCATCACAAATCTAATCATAAATACCATTGGCCTATGTTTTAACACTCATTTCATTTATTTCCTTATAGGTTAGCAAAGCCCTAAATCGGGTGATACAACTCTACCATCTTTTCATCAACACAAGCTTGATATAGTTTTGGAGACCCATTATAGAGTATTAGACATATCACAAAAACATTGCCACTTGTTTTGAGAGAAACATCAGAAAACTGGTCTAATACGCTACTCCCAGCCACAAATTAGGCCAAATTTGCAAGGTGACTACCAAAAAATCATCTCCAAATCACTAACCAATAGTCTTTTGTCATACCTCCAAACTCAAAATTCCATCATTTTTAAGATTTATTAGATCCACTAAAACATTTAAATATCAAAACCCTTGAATATAGGCTTTGCAAGCAAAATAATGAGGGTTTCTTGGAATATCACCTTCCACATATTCTACCAACATTCCATATCTTCCAATGCCTTTAAATACACCTGCAAACATCATTTATACCCTTCTCAAGCCATGGAAAAATCTATTTCTTCATTATGCATGATTGTAGCATCAAATTTTGTGTGGAAACCTTCAATTTTTGTGTGTAACAACTTCATCTGAGAATTATTGCATTCCCCTATACCTACAATCATAAAAAACATTCAAAATACCCTAACATTAACCTACTCCACCAATCTACTTGGCCTACATTGGTGGAGTAGTGATGAAATGCTCTATTAGACTCTCAAAACCACTGTAAAAAAAACTCTACCTGAGACATAGGAAATTGTCTTTTCTACTTTTGTTTCTGAAGAACTAACCTCCAAATTCTTTGAAAAGGAATTTAATTTCTTCCTAACATATATCACACCAAAACTCTGGTTAAAAGAATACCAACCCCCCTTTTGCACGCCTTACAATGCCTTTTATAACTTTTTCCCTCTTATCAATTGCCTTTTCTAACTTCTCATCGATGCAACTACCCTTTTAACTCTTAATCTTCCTTGATTTATGCTCTCTCTTGCTGCATAATTACATCATGATTACTTTTTAGCAACATTGTATTATTTGCATTTTTTATATTTTCACCTTCTAGTGACTTATTTTATGACTTGATTACTTTCAAATTAGCTATTACAAGTCCTTGACACATCATTTTGGCTTGAACATACAAATTGGAAAAATTAGCCTTTTGAAGGCATTACAAGCCATAGACAAGGTAGTGAACTGCTTGAAAAAATGCCTCAAATAAATGTGGTCTCATGGTTATGGAATGCAATGACAATAATCACCATGAGACCGCATTTCTTTCAGGCATTTTTTCAAACAATTCATTGCCTTGTCTATGCTACGACATTTTTCATACATGTCTACCAGAACATTTTATCAAACAGTTCACTGCCTTGCTGCTATAGCTAAAAGCCTAAAATAGGTGCTTTCGAACAAGCTATGGATGCTTGGAAAAAAGTCTATCAAAGCATAATAGTAAGCAACAAGCTATGGTCTCATTGTTTTTTTTCACATGAAAATCAACACAATTTTATTCACTTTTTTTTTTGTAGGTTTTAAAAGCATTTTTTGTTGATCAAATGAGAAGTTTCTAAGCGTCACGGTGTCTGAGTAATAGCATGCTAAGGTTCACAACCATTTTGCACTTTGGACCCTTAAGGGATTGATTGGGTTGAATGTAGCTCAGAGCGATTCCACATATTTGGGTGTGAAATATGACCATGCCTAGCGTAAACATACCTATTCGTATGCATTGGAACAGTTCATTTGGTCACACGAGCTGCAAAACGAAAGTTGCACCACTTTGCAACTTTCAACTACTTGCATTTGACAAATTTTTCCTCGAGTGAAAATTCGCCACCATAGGAAAAAGCCACCGAGATAGCAATAACCGAAATTTTTTATTATAGAGGGGCCCAACGTGATCCCATAAGATAGGATGAGAAGTTTCTAAGAATCATGGTGTCCAAGTAATAACATGCTAAATTTTGCAGCCATTTTGCAGTTTGGACCCTTAAGGGATCGATCCAGTTGAATGTAGCTGAAAGAGGACCTTGCCTAGTGTAAACCTACCCACCTAGACATGTTGGAATAGTTCATTTGGTCACAAGAGCTACAGAATGAAAGTTGCAACACTTTGGAACTTTCAACTACTTGCATTTGACAACTTTTTCCCCGAGTGAAAATTCACCACCATAAGAAAATGCATTTTGATATAGAAAAAACTGAGTGAGGTTATTTTAGAGGGGCCCAATGTGATCACATAGGATCAGATGAGAAGTTTCTAAGTGTCATGGTGTCCGAGTAATAGCATGCTGAAGTTCACAACCATTTTGCACTTTGGACCCTTAAGGGATTGATCCAGTTGAACATAGCTCAAAGGGATTCTGCGTGTTTAGGTGCAAAAAAGGACCGTGTCTAGTGTAAACCTACCCACCCCGATGCATTGGAACAGTTAGTTTGGTCACACGAGCTACAAAACGAAAGTTGCACCACTTTGCAACTTTCAAGTACTTGCATTTGATAACTTATCCCCGAGTGAAAATTCGCCACCACAAGAAAATGCCTTCGAGATACAAAAAATAGGGTGAGGTTACTATAGAGGGGCCCAATTTGATACCATAGGATCAGGCGAGAATTTTCTAAGTGCCACAGTGTCTGAGTAATAGCATGGTGAAGTTCAATGCCATTTTGCACTTTGGACCCTTAAGGGATCGATCTGGTTGAACGTCGCTCAGAGCGATTCTATGTGTTTGGGTGTGAAAGAGGACAATTTCTAGCATAAACGTACCCACCCGAATGCTTTGGAAAAGTTCGTTTGGTCACACGAGCTGCAAAACAAAAATTGCACCACTTTGCAACTTTCAACTACTTGCATTTGACAACCTTTTTCCCGAGTGAAAATTTTCCACCACAAGAAATTTCCTCTGAGATAGAAAAAACCGAGCAAGGTTACTGTAGAGGGGCCCAACATGATCGCATTGGATTAGATGAGAAGTTTCTAACCATCACGGTGTCCGAGTAATAGCATGATGAAGTTCACAACCATTTTGCACTTTGGACCCTTAAGGGATTGATCCGGTTGAACGTACCTCAGAGTGATTCCCCATGTTTGGGTGCAAAAGAGGACCGTGCTTGGTGTAAACGTACCCATCTGGATGCGTTCGACCAGTTTGTTTGGTCACACGAGCTGCAAAATGAAAGTTGCACCACTTTGCAACTTTCAACTACTTGCATTTGACAACTTTTTCCCCAAGTGGAGATTCGCCACCATAGAAAAATTCTTTCGAGATAGTGAAAACTGAGTGAGATTATTGTAGATGGGTCCAATGTGATATCGTAGGATCATATGGGAAGTCTTTAAGTGTCATGATGTCCGAGTAATAGCATGATGAATTCCACAACCATTTTGCACTTTGGACCCTTAAGGGATCGATCTGGTTGAACGTAGCTCAGAGCGATTCCACGTGTTTGGGTGAAAAAGAGGACCATTCCTAGCGTAAAGGTACCCACCCAGATGCATTGGAATAGTTCGTTTGGTCACATGAGCTATAGAATGAAAGTTGCACCACTTTGCAACTTTCAACTACTTGCATTTGACAAATTTTTCCTCGAGTGAAAATTTGCCACCATAGGAAAATACCTCTGAGATAGAAAAAACCGAGTGAGGTTATTGTAGAGGGGCCCAACATGATCGTGTAGGATTAGAGGAGAATTTTCTAAGCATCATGGTGTTTAAGTAATAGCATGCTGGATTTCATAGCCATTTTGCACTTCGGACCCTTAAGGGATTGATCCGGTTGAACGTAGCTCAGAGTGATTCTGCGTGTTTGGGTGCGAAAGAGGACCATGCCTAGCATAAACATAGCCACCTAGATGCATTGGAATAGTTCGTTTGGTCACACGAGCTACAGAATGAAAGTTGCACCAGTTTGCAACTTTCAACTACTTGCATTTGACAACTTTTTCCCTGAGTGAAAATTCGCCACCATAGGAAAATGCCTCCGAGATAGAAAAAAAAAAGTGAGGTTATTATAGAGGGGCCCAACATGATCTTGTATGATTAGATGAGAAGTTTCTAAGAATCAGGGTGTGTGAGTAATAGCATGCTGAATTTTGCAGCCATTTTGCAGTTTGGACCCTTAAGGGATCGATCCAGTTGAATGTAGCTCGGAGTGATTCCGTGTATTTGGGTGTGAAAGAGGACCTTTCCTAGTGTAAACCTACCCACGTGGACATGTTGGAACAGTTCATTTGGTCACAGGAGCTGCAGAACGAAAGTTGCACCACTTTGCAACTTTCAACTACTTGCATTTGACAACTTTTTCCCCGAGTGAAAATTCGCCACCACAGGCAAATGCCTTTGAGATAGCAAAAACCGAGAGAGGTTATTCTAGAGGGGCCCAACATGATCTTGTAGCTTTAGACAGATATTTCGTAATCACCACGGTTTACGAGTAATACCCTTTCAAATATTATTACCCTTTTGCACTTTGCACCCTTAAGGGATCGAGTCGGTTGAACCATAGTAGTTATTTTGTTGAATGCCATGCCCTAAGGTATGTTAGAGATGACCTAGGTTGCATCAATTTCTATGAGGCATACGCTGCCCCTACCTTGTCAATCACTTGGAAACCATGTGAATCCGCCATGCTCTTAATGACTTGGAAACCCTTACCACATTGATCTATTGGTAGGGTTGCTTTCTCTTTCTCATATTGATACAACAATTTGGAGATGTCTTCCTTTATAACCTCTTTGTTTAGCTCTGCCCACTTGGAGAAAACCATGGGTTCAAATTTGATGATAGAAGATGCTTGTTTCTATGTGTTATGGTTTTCCATATGTCTTAGGAGAAGATGGGAGTTGTCCTACATAAAAATACCTTTTAAGACCATAGTATCTACAACCCTTGTCTTGTCTCGTATTTGGACCTTGAGATTTGGAAAGGATTTATGTGAGGTGGATGATGAGGCTAAAGTGGATGGATCAATATAGGATGATGAATGTGAGGCAATATCATTGTTAGGCACTTGGAGTAGTTTTTGATATTTTTCTTCAATGATAATAATGGAAAGGCCAAGGGTGAAGGGCACACAATCAACTGCGAGGGGGGATGAATTGGTAGATCCAAACATTTACAATTGTTAGTCTATGTTCAATCCTTTAGGGTCAAAACAACCTTTTATTTTAAAATTTGTAAGAGGTTAGTCTCTAATGCCTTGAATGAGTCAAATTCACATGCATGAGTAGGTTGTTTTGTTATGATTGAATTTAATAAAGACTGAGTTGAGACGTTAGGGTTTTGTTACCTTTTAGGTCTCTTCTACCAGTTTTTCGAGCTTTCATGGCAGTCAAATGTGCTACAAGCTTTCAAATGGAACACTACAAAGAATTTAATGTTATTTCTCACACTTTTACATTTAATTTCCATCATCAAAAGGGGTATTGCAATGTCCACACTCATTGCTTTCCAGTTTAAATGCCTTATAAATATTGTTGTAGGGCAGTTTCATGTGGAAATGCATATATGATGAGTAAAGGAAGATACAAAGATAAAAGGATACCATACAGAGCTTAGATTTGATAAAATTTCAAATGCCTTGTTTCCTTTCACTGATTTGGGAATGTCAGGTAAGAAATTTAAGGCTTTCAACTTTAAGAATTTTAGGTCAATATGAAGAATTTTGTGTCCCAAAACTTGAGATTGCAAAAATACTAGACAAGTGAAGGAAGATTGAAGGAGTTAAAAACAGTGATGATCTTTTTGATGCTTATAGAAATATTATCTAGCAAACCCTTATTTCCTTTATTACAACAGAGCAACATGTAATAAGCTCATTCAAGAATTTATTCTCAATAAAGGCTAGAGAAAGACTGCTAAGGTTGGTGTAAACATAGAGCTAGAACTTGCACAAAAGGTTTCTACAAATGACTTAACAGAGGTAGGTTTATTTTTTGGAGAGCTTAATAATCAACCATTATTCTAGATAAAAGACATCATGATCCAAAAAATGGATCATCCAGGAAAACGTTTCCACTAAATATTATTGCACAAAGTTGAGGACCATGATGACAGTAAAATAGAATAAAGTATGATAGTGTCTCAGAAATGATGAGGTAAAAAAAAAGCATGAAACCTTCAAAAGGAGAATCCTGAGCAAGTTAGAAGGAAAAATATGCAGTTACTAGAGGACAAAATGAAGAGATAACATAGATTGAAGAAACCCTAGATGTTTGGATAGAGGGACCATTCAGGATTTCAAGGAAGATCACTCCTAATAGTTGTTTAGGGTATTTGAAAGTCCATCAGAAGGTTTTGTGAATGAGGTTAGATAGTCTTTAGATGAATATAATATTTTGTTTTGTGGCTTTTGGGCTAGATAATTTAGTGTTTCTTGCTAGTCTTCTGCACTTTCAAGGAATAAAACTAGAGCCAAGGATTAATAAACCGTGGTCATCATTTAGCAAGGAGGGTGCAGCAGTAAATGATGTAGTTTCTATAAGTGGTAATGAAGATGATTCCATTTTTGGATATCCTTTCTTTGAGGTCGGTCACTTCCTTATTATCAAGGTATTGAAAAGATCCAATTTAGGAGGGCTGGAAATGCAAAATTTCCCTTGAAAAGTGACGAGTTTGAAGTGATTTTCAATGAAATGTTGATGAATTTGAGTTTGTAAGCATTTAAAATGTCAAGGTAGACCCTATGAAAGGTATTTGGACCATTTATTTGTTTATTGAAGCCTGGGAATGAAGATTTTGACAAAACCCTTGTTTTTGCATTAGAAAAGGAGGTTTTTTTGAGATGAGAGTGTTTTTTACTGTACAGGTGCAAACTAGTGCTAGATTCTGTGGTTTTTGGGTTAGAAGGGTATTTGAATCCATGATTAGTTTCCTAAGTTTTTTGGAAAAATTAGGCCAAAAGTCTAAAAAAATGATTTCCAACTATTGCAAGGGAAACATATGTCAATAGGTTAGTTTTGAGGAATTCAATGAAGACAAATTTAAATGTAAACCATGAAGCATTACAACTAATTTTAAATGTAATATACACATTTAATTGAGGCATATATTAAGGAATATACACATTTTTGGAATAATGGATATAGAGGTGTCCTTGATGAAGCTGCAGTCTTCAAAGGAGGAACTTTGCCAGGAAGAAATATTCAACCACACAGAAAGTATGATAATGGCATTCAAATAGAGATTTCTATATTTATTCTAGAATAATTTACAAAGATTACATATGCCTGATTATATAGGCAAGTGCTAAACCTAGAATGCAAAGGATGTTGCCAAGTGTTCAAATCACACTACATGTGACAACATGAAACCCTAACCAACTACCTAGGGAATGATAACAAGATGGAGATAAGTTCTAGAAAAGACAACTCATCTTCTAGAAGGGAATCTTATCTCAACAACATTATTAAATGATTAAAAGTAACCTAGAACTAATATGATTAATTAATACCTAAGTTAACTTATGCTAGTGTAATAATTAATTAATTAATTACACTAACACCCCTCCATAAGTGCAACTTAGGGAGGAAATGAAAATGCCATGATTATGCATGATGATGATGGGTCCTAGTTGATGGCCATTTTGGGTACCCATGTACATAGGATGAAAGTGCAACTAATCTCCCACAAACAGAGAAAAGGGGAAAACCCAGTGGGAAGGAAACCCCTCTCCAAAAAAGGAGATGAAATGTAGATAAGGTGATGATTGGAGGACTCAACATCATCCCCCCAAGGACAACAATCATCACATGGATACAACCAATAGACCCCCCATAGGAGGGAAATAGAGAGACGATATAGCCCCCCCAAAATATGTGATCACCTGCAAAGCAAGGTAAGTTTATGTAGACAAAACATGATCCAATGTCAACAAACAACTTGTCTACCTTTAGGAAGAAACAAAACTAGGTGCAAGTGTAGGGATGCTTCCCATTCCGGATAGGAATTGAAGGAAGGACAGATGTATATGAATGTTGATGATGTCTCTGAAAGCTGCTCATGTGTCTCCTTACCTGATTATATAGGCAAGTACTAAACCTAGAATGCAAAGAATGTTGCCAAGTTTTCAAATCACACTACATGTGACATCATGAAACCCTAACCAACTACCTAGGGAATGATAACAAGATGGAGATAAGTTCTAGAAAAGACAACTCATCTTCTAGAAGGGAATCTTATCTCAACAACATTATTAAATGATTAAAAGTAACCTAGAACTAATATGATTAATTAATACCTAAGTTAACTTATGCTAGTGTAATAATTAATTAATTAATTACACTAATAATATTAAGGAATATACACATTTGCATGTATTAATTGAGCCTTCATGGTGGGCCTAAATTTGAGTTGCCTCATCATTTCAACAAATAGTTGGCATCTTCCACCCTCACTTAGCTTCACAAAAAACAAACTCCATATGCTTTGTGCATATATTTGACATGTACTTTTTTGAATCTTATTAGGTATCCATTTCAAAAAATTGGAATTAATATCAATAAAAAATGTAGGTTTTCTATGCAAAACTCTAGGAGTTCTCAAATGTAAATTTGTGTCAATATTGCGAAGGTCAACAACATCAGGGATAGATCATGTACCTTCAATTGGAGGTGCAATTGATGACATACCTTGAGATTGACATGTAAACAATTTTTTACCTCCAACTTGAGATGTTGTTTGTGGAGTGCCTTCAAATAGAGATGTGTTTGTTGATGTACTTTCAAAACGCAATGTTTTTGATGGTGTGTCTTCAATTGGAGATGTGATTTCTGATGTACTTGGAAAACAACATGTTGTTTTCAATGTGTCTTCAACTGGAGATGTGTGTTGAGCTTCACCTATGGTTGATGATGTGCCCCCAACTTCTGTATCCATTCTTGTCCTTCCATGAACTTTCCTCATTCGTGTCCTTTGTTTTTCCAATTTGACATCTCTCTTAGATTGCACGAGAATTTGTGGTTGTATGGGCTGCAATTCCTTTGCTTCACGAGCTACAATTTTTATTCTCTTCTCCTTGCATTTTTAGTTGCACATTCTTCTGGTGTTAGAGGATTTGGTTGTTTCCTTGGCATAACCTTCAATGCTACATGTTCAAAAACAAACATAGAACAAAAGTAAGTAATGAATTTTATAAAATATTGATATTGTTGATTACATTGCATTAAATATGAGACACACTAAAGAATTTTATGAAAGAAGGCAGTGAGCTGTTTGGAATTATCAAACATGTCTATGCTACACAATATTTTTCATACATGATGGAGTTAGATGTCTATAGGGTTAGATATTAGATTAGGGATTTTGAGTGTGTTTGAAGAGTTGGCAAAGTACCTAGAGGTTGATGCAGTACATGCAGGGATCCATAATGAACTTGTTCAAAGATTTATAGGAAGACATTTAATAGACTTACACACAACTTGATCACTTAACTTACCAAGAAACACCATTTTTGATGCAGAGAGGGGTGGAATCAATTGGATTCCAAAGCAAAACCAGATGTTCAACTAAAAATCCCAACTTCAACCAAGCTTTCCCTTGTAGAATAGGTAACTTGGTTCAAGGGCCTTTCCACCAAGATTTTCCAAAATACTTGACAAAATCAGGGATGATTAAGATACACATTTTCAAGTTATAAAACATAGGTAAACCCCAACATCAACTCCTTTGGACCAACATTGACTTACAATAGACCCACCTTGGAAAAGGCTATTCAATTGACCTAATTTACAAAGAGAGTACCTTTTGAACACTACATATTCACTCAAAATCCTCAAACATAAGTATTTTTGTGTCAAAACTTCCAATTTCTTGATTTGTTTCTAGGTCCAAGACCTCTAGACCCCTAATACACCGAACCCTCAATTTCAAGCAAAATACTTGGGGTTTTAATGAAAATCCTATCTCCCGGACCTGCCAGACCCATACAAAGCACCAAAAAAAACTTACCAGACCTTGCACATGGTGAATAATACATTACATGGACATTCATTCCCACATTTTGTCAAAACACCACTTGAAGCCCTAATTTTCACCATGAAAAGACCTTGCTACAATCCTAGAACATCATCCCAAACATCCAACCTTGACCCCACAACATTCTAAATAGGTTAGCCATGTATTTTAAAAGTTAGAGGACCCATTCCACAAGTTACAGTAGTCAGAAAAAGTGTAATGGGTCGAATTACATAATGAAACCCCTCAATCCAACAACACTGTGAAAGTGGGTAACAACAGTAAAAACAATATAAATTTTGATATAAAAAGAGTTAGAACCTCTAAATAGATGAAAATGAAAGATAATTCATTAATCTAAAACATCCAACTAGTTTCATATCATCTTAGAGTTTGTACAGGCCAAACAACAACATGAAAATTGAGAGAAACCAGTAAATTTATAGAATTTAATAGCGTTCTTCTTGATAAAAAAATGGGGTACAAATCAACCAACAAACTCTCCTTCGAGGAATTGAAGGTTATTAAAAATATTTTGATTTCATTCCAAATCCCTTGAACTTTTCAACTTTTTCATCTTTTAGCAACTTTTTTGACCACGTTTAGCCAAATTGCAAGCTATGACACAACTGAACTCCCTTAGCTCCAAATACATTATAAAATGGTATAATTGACCATAATGAACACAATATATTTAACATTAACTAAAATCCTTGCATTTGACCATGCTCACTAAAGATGACATTTTTGAAAAAAATGAGCTTACAAGGTGCTCTTGCACCAGAGCCCTGGAACGTTGATTTTGAAGTTGTGTCTTTTGACTAGCATTATTGAACTTGAACTTTATAAAGTTTATCATGAACAATTCATGGATTAGAGTTTCTAGTAATATTGAGTTTATTTCATTCTGTTAGGAGTGACTATTGTATGAATACAATATTTTAAATAATAGACTTACATTCATTCTGTTAGGAGTGACTATTGTATGAATACAATATTTTAAATAATAGACTTACATATGGTGGGTTTTGTTAAAATCTTCCAGAGGTTTAGAATGGTAGTCTTCTTGAAAAGCATAGCTTGTTATTTATGGATGATATTTATTTTGTTTTAGATCTGAATTGGTCAGTTCAAAATTGAATTGAGGTTTTTGAGATTGAAGATTGTTTGAAACTGATCTAATTATGATTGTTGAAGGTTTTGTCTCCCTGCTCTGCATCACAAACCTAGGGTATAAATTGTTGCCACTTAAATGAAAAATAGAGACTCTTGTGTTTATTTTTCTCAAAACCAAATTTTTGATTTTCAACAAAGTCATGAAGAATATGGATTCAAAGAAGGGTTTGTGATGCTATATCTTATAATTATTCACTATTTATTTGGCAATGAGGTAACTTAGAAAGACAATAAGAATTCTCAACTATGTCAACTCACTTGAATTTATCTAAGCACATGTGATGAAGCTAAATTTTTTATGGAACAAAAAAATTAATGGACACTTGCATTAACATTGATGAAAGCTATTAGGTTTTCCAAATTAGATGAAAATAAAAGTTTTCCAAATTAGTTGAAAAAAGAATGAAATATGGTGAATTCCACTAGCCACGCTGGAAATGGACTACTATAAGCAATGCAAATAGAATTCAAAAGCAAATTTATGTTAAGTAAATGTCATGTTTTTTATTTTTTTTGTTCGTCAAACTCATAAAAATTGAACTATTTAATGAAAATCCCATCTAATTCAATGTTGAATTCTAAGTACAATTGTTATGATTAATAAAATCATTAAGGAAATTTAGTTTATATTGTCAAAAAAAATCAAATATAATAAATAGAAACATTTCAATTTACCAAAATGAATATAGTACCTCAAATAATGTAAAATGATGTAGAAACTTCAAATGGTCATCTTCTACATTGTCTACCATGCAGATTGGTGGTAAAAAGGTGATGGATCAAGCATAGATTGGTAAAATATGAAGTCAACTGCATAAAAAAAGGCATTTCTGACTCAAATAAAGCACTAAACCAGACAAATACAAGAGAATGTGGGCCTGAATCACGAGGTCAAGCTTATTTTTATCGTTTTAAGGTAAAACCCATTTGGTGCTCGTCAAATTTGGAGAGTGCCAAATATGTTCCTCTGAAAAGGAGAGACTTAAGAGAGAGGGAGATACACAAAGTGGGAGAGAGATAGAGGGAGTGAAAGAGAGAGGGAGAGGGAGAGAGAGAGAAGGGGGGTGGGAGGGAGAGACTTGAGAGAGAGAGAGAGAGGGGGAGGGAGAGGGCGTGGGAGGGAGAAACCTAAGAGAGAGGGGGTGGGAAGGAGAGACCTAAGAAAGTAGGGTGGGAGGTAAGTGAGGCCTGACATAGAGGGATTGTGAGATAAGTGAGGCCTAATCCCTCAACCGCTATACCTTGCCAACCCTTAGCCCTCAACCTTTAAACCCTAATCCCTCAACCCCTACACCCTCTTAATCCCTCAACCCTCAAAACTTAACCCTCAACCCTTAACCCTTAAACCCTAATCCCTCAACCCCCATACCCTCTTAATCCCTCAACCCCTCAAACATAATCCCTTAACCCCCATACCCTCTTAATCCCTCAACCCCTCAACTCTCAACACTCAACCCTTAAACCCTAATCCCTCAACCCCCATACCCTCTTAATCCCTCAATCATCAACCCTCAACCCTTAAACCCTAATCCATCAACCCCCATACCCTCTTAATCCCTCAACCCTCAACGCTTAACCCCTATACCCTCTTAATCCCTAAAACCTCAACCCTCAACCCTTAAACCCTAATCCATCAAGCACCATACCCTCGTAATACCTCAACCCTCAACCATCAGCCCTCAAACCCTAATCCCTCAACCCCCATACCCACTTAATCG
Source organism: Sequoiadendron giganteum (assembly GCA_007115665.2). Classification (NCBI taxonomy): domain Eukaryota; kingdom Viridiplantae; phylum Streptophyta; class Pinopsida; order Cupressales; family Cupressaceae; genus Sequoiadendron; species Sequoiadendron giganteum. The sequence goes on from CM021102.1 coordinate 652,545,877, forward strand.
CTCAACACTCAACCCTTAACCCCTAATCCCTCAACCCCCATACCCTCTTAATCCCTCAACCCTCGACCCTCAACCCTTAAACCCTAATTACTCAACCCCCATACCCTCTTAATCCCTCAACCCTTAACCCCTAATCCCTCAACCCCCATACCCTCTTAATCCCTCAACCCTCAACCCTCAACCCTTAAACCCTAATCCCTCAATCCCCATACCCTCTTAATCTCTCAACCCCCATACCCTCTTAATCTGTCAACCCTAAACCCTTAACCCCTAATGCCTCAACCACTATACCCTCTTAATCCATCAACCCTCAACCCTCAACCCTTAAAGCCTAATCCATCAACCCCCATACCCTCTTAATCTCTCAAACCTCAACCCTTAACCTTTAAACCCTAATCCCTCAACCCCATACCCTCTTAATCCCTCAACCCTCAACCCCCATACCCTCTTAATCTGTCAAAACTCAACCCTTAACCCCTAATCCCCCAACCCTCTTAATCTCTCAACCCTCAACCCCCATACCCTCTTAATCCCTCAACCCCTTAACCCTTCACCTTTAAACCTTAATCATACCCTCTTAATCTCTCAAACCTCAACCCTCAACCCACGAGCCTAATCCCTCAACCCCCCCTGCCCTCTAATCCCTCAACCCTCAACCCTCAACCCTTAAACCATAATCCCTCAACCCCCATACCCTCTTAATCCGTCAACTCCATTACCCTCTTAATCCCTCAACCATCAAACCTTAACCTCTAATCCCTCAACCCCTATACCCTCTTAATCCCTCAACCCTCAACCCTTAACCCTTAAACCCCCATACCCTCTTAATCCATCAACCCCTCAACCCTTAAACCCTAATCCCTCAAATCCCATAACCTCTTAATCCCTCAACCCTCAACCCCCACACCCTCTTAGTCCCTCCACCCTCAACCCTTAACCCCTAATCCCTCAAACCCTATACCCTATTAACCCCTCAACCCTCAAATATCAACCCTTAAACCCTAATCCCTCAACCCCTATACCCTCTTAATCCATCAACCCCTCAACACTTAACCCTTAAACCTTAATCCATCAAACCATATACCCTCTTAATCCCTCAACCCTTAATCCTCAACCCTTAAACCCTAATCCCTCAACCTCCATACCCTCTTAATCCCCCAACCCCTCAATTCTTAACCCTTAAACCTTAATCCATCAACCCCCATACCATTTTAATCACTCAAACCTTAACCATTAAACCTTAATCCCTCAACCCCTCAACCCTCAACCCTCAACCCTCAACCCTCAACCCTTAAACCCTAATCCCTCAACCCCCGTACCTTCTTAATCCTTCAACCCTCAACCTTTAACCCCTAATCTCTCAACCCCTATACCCTCTTAATACCTCAACCATCAACCCTCAACCCTTAAAATCTAATCCATCAACCCCCATACCTTCTTAGTCCCTCAACCCTCAACCCTTAACCCTTAAACCCTAATCCCTCAACCCCCACACCCTCATAATCCCTCAACCCCTCAACTCTCAACCCTCAACCCTTAAACCCTAATCCATAAATCCTCATACCCTCTTAATCCCTCGGCCCTCAACCCTTAACCCCTAATCCCTCAAGCCCTATACCCCTCCCCTCAACCTCAAATCCCTAATCCCTCAACCCCTATACACTCTTAATCCCTCAACCCCTCAACCCTTAAACCCTAATCCCTCAACCCCCATACCCTCTTAATCCCTCAACCCTCAACCCTCAACCCTTAAACCCTAATCCCTCAATCCCATACCTTCTCAATCCCTCAACTCTCAACCCTTAACCCCTAATCCCTCAACCCCTATACCCTCTTAATCCCTCAACCATTAAACCCTAATCCATCAACCCCTCAACCCTTAACCCTTAAACCTTAATGCATCAACCCCCATACCCTCTTAATCCCTCAACCCTCAACCCTCAACCCTCAACCCTTAAAACCTAATCCCTCAACCTCCATACCCTCTTAATCCCTCAACCCCTCAACCCTTGACCCTTAAACCTTAATCCATAAAACCCCATACACTCTTAATCCCTCAAACCTCAACCCTTAACCCTTAACCCTTAAACCTTAATCCACCAACCCCCATACCTTCTTAATCCCTCAACCCTCAACCCTCAACCCTCAACCCTTAAACCCTAATCCCTCAACCCCCATACCTTCTTAATCCATCAATCCTCAAACCTTAATCCCTAATCCCTCAACCTCTATACCCTCTTAATCCCTCAACCCTCAACCCTTAAACCCTAATCCATCAAGCCTCATACCCTCTTGATACCTCAACACTCAACCCCTAACCTTTAAAACCTAATCCTTCAACCCCCATACCCTCTTAATATCTCAACCCTCAACCCTCAACCCTTAAACACTAATCCCTCAACCTCCATACCCTCTAAATCCCTCAACTGTGAACCCTTAATGCCTAATCCCTCAGCCCTAAACCTTGAACCCTTAAACCCTAATCCCTCAACCCCCATACCCTCTTAATCCCTCAACCCCTCAACCCTTAAACTCTAATCCCTCAACCCCCATAACCTCTTAATCCCTCAACCCTCAACCCTTAAATCCTAATCCCTCAACCCCCCTACCATCTTAATCCCTCAACCTTCAACCCTCAACCCTTAACCCTTAAACCCTAATCCATCAACCCCCATACCATCTTAATCCCTCAACCCTCAACCCTTCAACCCTAATCCATCGACCCCTATACCCTCTTAATCCCTCAACCCTCAACCCAACCCTAATCCCTCAACCCCTATACCCTCTTAATCCCTCAACCCTCAACCCTCTTAAACCCTAATCCCTCAATCCCCATACCCTCTTAATGCATCAACCCTCAACCCTCAATCCTCAACCCTCAAACCCTAATCCCTAAACCCCCATACACTCCTAATCCCTCAACCCTCAACCCCTATACCCTCCTAATCCCTCAACCCTCTACCCTAAACCCTTAATCCCTAATCCCTCAACCCGCATACCCTCTTAATCCCTCAACTCTCAACACTTCAAACCTAATCCCTCGACCCCTATACCCTCTTAATCCCTCAACCCCTCAAACCCTCAACCCTTAACCCTTAAACCATAATCCATTAACCCCCATACCCTCTTTATCCCTCAACCCTTAAAGCCTAATCTCTCAACCCCTCTACAATCTTAATCCCTCAATATTTAACCCTCAACCCTTAACCCTTAAACCCTAATCCCTCAACCCCTTTACCCTCTCAATACCTCAACTCTCAAGCCTTAAATTATAATCCCTCAACCCCTATACCCTCTTAATCCCTCAACCCTCAAACCTCAACCCTTAAACCCTAATCCCTCAACCCCCATACCCTCTTAATCCCTCAACCCTCAACCCTCAACCCTTAACCCTTAAACCCTAATCCCTCAACCCCTATACCCTCTTAATCCAGCAACCCTCAACCCTTAACCATTAATCCCTCAACTCCTATACCATCTTAATACCTCAACTGTCAACCCTCAACCCTCAACCCTCAACCCTTAAACCCTAATCCCTCAACCCCTATAACCTCTTAGTCCATCAACCCTCAACCCTTAAACCCTAATATCTCAACCCCTATACCCTCTTAATCCCTCAACCCTCAATCCTTAAACCCTAATCCCTCTTAATACATCAACCCTCAACCCTTAACCCTTAAACCCTAATCCATCCACCCCCATACCCTCTTAATCCGTCAATCCTCAAGCCTTAAACCCTAATCCATCAACCCCTATACCCTCTTAATCCTTCAACACTAAACCCTTAACCCTTATACCCTAATCCCACAACCCCCATACCATCTTAATCCCTCAACCCTCAACCCTTAACGCTTAATCCCTAAACTCTCTACTTGCGAGAGAGAGAGAGAGGGAGAGGTAGTGGGAGGGACATGATTGAAAGAGAGGGATAGGGAGATGGAGAGAGAGAGAGTGAGAGTGAGAGAGGGAGGGAGTCACTGTGAGAGGGAGAGGGTATAGGAGGGGGAGACTTGACAAAGAGAGAGGGTATGCACAACATCATGATGGGCCAAAAAGTGGCGATATCTAAGTGATATGATGGCCCATGTGGCTGTCAACTTTTTATTTACCCAAAATTGATGAAACAAAAAGGGTTTTTAAAGGAGATTTTCAACTTTCCACCAATATAAATTATGCTTTACTTTGAATTTAATAAATACTTATTATTCATTTTCTATTTGAATTACGACTAAAGTCTTGATTGATAGGTTGATTGAAAAAAATATATAGCTTTCAAACGGTATCACATTTTTGAATCCAAAACATGTGTCACATTATATGCTTCACATACTATAGGATTAAAAAAAAGAATTGAATTTCATTAAGTTTTGACCAAGTTAAGGTGGTTAGACATACGAGTTTTTATATTTTTTGAAAGTTGTAATAAAAAAATCATAATTAATTATTTACTTGGAAACAAATTACAAATAAATATGCATCACATCGGGACATGAGTCCCCTACTTATATCTAAAATTTTATAAAAAACAAATTATCATTTTATTGTGGTTAGGGTGGTGAGATAGACACCTACTTCTTATTTTTTCCCTGAAATTTAAGTACTGCTACATTGAAATTTAAAATTTTCACCAAATAGATTTAAAAAAAAATAATATAAACCTAGTAGTTTAGAAACTACATTCAATTTTCTACAGATTATATTCTTACATATTTTTGAAATAATATAGATAACTTATTCAAAATTTTATGTCAAGTTTCCTAACTCTGATTTTTTGAATTTTATTGCCATTTAAGGTCCTATTTTTTCCATGATGATCCTGCACATACCTGAGAGAGGAAGATGGGGTAGGAAGGAAATACTTGAGAGAGAGAAAGAGGGAGATAGGGTGGGAAGGAGAGACATTAGAGAGAGGGAGAGAGAAAAAGTGGGAGGGAGATAGAGGGAGTGAGAGAGACAAAGTGGGAGAGAGAGAGAGAGGGGGTGGGAGGGAGAAACCTAAGAGAGAGGGAGAGGGAGAGAGGTTGGGAGGGAGAAAAAGTGGGAGATAGGGGGCAGAAAGGAGATACCCAAGAGAGTAGGAGAGGAGATGAGAGAGAGACTTGAGAGATGGAGAGGGAGTAGGAGGGAGAGGGATTACTCGAGATAGAGGGATTCAAGAGAGATGGAGGGGGTGGGGGGAGATACATGAGATAGAGGGAGAGAGAGAGAGTGGGAGGGGGTGGGAGGGAGATATTTGAGAGAGAGGGAGAGAGAGAGAGGGAGTGAGAGAGAGAGAGGATGTGGAAGAGAGATAGAGGGAGTGAGTCAGAGAGACAAAGAGAGGCTCGAAAGAGTGATAGGGGGTATAAGGGAGAGACTTGAGAGACAAAGAGGGAGGGAGAGTGGGTGGGAGGGAGAGACTTGAGAGAGAGAGGGAGAGAGAGTGGGAGAGAGATAGAGGGCATGAGATATAGAGGGAATGAGAGAGAGAGGTAATTGAGAGAGAGAGGGAGAGGTGTTGGGAGGGATATACTTGAGAGAGATGGATAGGTAGATGAAGACAGATAGAGGGAGTGAGACAGGGAGGGAGTGGAAGAGAGATAGAGCGACTGATTGTGAGAGGGAGAGGGGGTAGGAGGGGGAGACTTGGAAAAGAGAGAGAGGGAGATGGGGTAGGAAAAAGATACTTGAGAGAGAGAGAGAGGGAGAGGGGGTGGGAGGGAGAGACCTGAGAGAGAGGGAGAGAGATAAAGTGGGAGAGAGTGAGAGAGAGGGAGTAGGAGAGAGAGAGGGGGGATGGAGATACCCGAGAGAGAGTGTGTGAGAGAGGGAGAGAGATAGAGTGAGTGAGAGAGAGGGAATGGGAGAGAGATAGAGGGAGTGAGTGAGTGACAAAGCTAAGAGAGGGAGAGGGGGTAGGAGGGAAAAACTTGAGAGAGAGAGACAAAGAGAGAAAGATAAAAACCTAAGAGAGGGAGATGGAGTGAGAGAGATAAAAAGACCAAAGAAGGAGAGAGAGAGAGAGGGAGAGTTAGAAAGGGGGTTGGAGTGATATATATTTATTTAGGTACCTATGTGGGAGGGAAAGAGACCTGATAGAGGGGATTGGAATGAGATAGTAGTCTAGTTCGCGTGGGAGGGAGTGAGACTTGAGAGATAGAGAATTCAAAGGGATAAAGAGTTATCTATTTATAGTAACGAGTTAGAGAGGGTATGAAAGGTAAAACCTCAATTATCCATCTACGATCATAAATTGTTCACTCTAAGCATTATCAAAGTTGTTCATCAAAGAGGGGAAATTCTAGTTCTGTGCAAAGCAGGCCATTTGGTGCTCGCCAAATGACTGCTTTAGACGTGTTATTTAATAGGATTTGCCAAATTTTCTCATATTTTCCTCCGTTCTCCCTATCTCATTTGCACATCTTTCAATGCAAGTTAAACAACTATGATAACATTAACCTCTCTCTTAGCTATCTAAATATATAGATCTTTTTTCATTTTGATTTAGTTAAGGTTTTGATCCATGGCTTCTATTGTAAATGCCTTCGTTTTTGATCAAAAACCAACATGTGCTAGGTTTAGGATAGATTTTACACATTCATCAGAACGCGAAACTAATTACATTTTTTGAAACTAGAATCCATTCTATACATGATGAAAAAAATTAATCAATTTTCGATTGGTTTGCTGAAAAATTGGGGGGAGCACGCTCAATTTCAGTTTTTCAGAATGTGCCCACTTTGAAAATTCATTAAATATTATATATTCATTAAAAAAATTATCTGAAAGAAGGAGAATAAACTACATGGTGTTAGCTAATTTCTCACTATTGGGATTTTTTTAATTCTAAAAAAATTTAATCGAAAATGGGGGAGCCCTTAGGCGCTATGCTATTTTTTTTTGATAAAAACAGGACCTATTCCCCTTTGAAACCCTTGATCTTCATTAATTTAAAAAAAAAAGTATCTTAGAAACTAGACTCAGAGCACTTCAAATTTTTTTCTTTTTGCATCTTGAAATTTTGAGTGTAACTATCTTCATTTTCTCGTGCAAATCAGATTTTTCTGATTTTGGAAAAAATGTGGCATCTTAAGAGCCAAAATTGTGTCACAGATTGGTACACTTACCCTTATGAAAGGGGTAAAATAAGTAAGTAATGATGCACACTTTAGGAGAGGATTTTTCACCGAAAATTTATTCCAATAAGAAAAATGTGGTGATATTTAAGGTGATAGCACTAATAATTTATAAAGATCTTAAGATTTGAGGCGATTATGCACACTTTATTGGAAAATATGAACTTATTAAAGTGGTTGTAAATATGAAATTATATGTTCAATATTAAGATAGAAATATTATGTGATTGAAAATTATAACAATGAAAGAAAAATCTATAACACCACAAGTCATCAAACACAAGTGATATAAGATATACGTGGAGAAAACCTTGCAGGGAAAAACTCCACACCCAAAGAGATCCAATGTTTGTATTAATATACAAGAAAGTACATCAATACAACAATTCTCTCTATAACCTGACAAAACTTCATTGCTCTAACAACTTGTAAAAAATCCTCTTCTCAAACCATCGTCTCAAGGCTCCAATATATAGAAGTTTTCTAGAGAGTACATACCACAAATGGTATCCCAAAACAACAAGAAAAACTACCTAGAAAAACCAATTCCCCTTTAGTCAACAACCCATAAATAGGGAATGAAATATTAAATTATCACATGGCCTTCACATGGGTGCCTATGCCACAACCAATTGGAATTGGTCAAACTCAAGTCCTCCATAACTCAATGAAAACTCTGATGATTGCATGGAAGACTATGCACCAACATGAAAACTTGTGCACCCAACCATGCAAGAGCATGTGAAACATGTAAATAATATGCAAGGACATGCACAACATTTAAGTGGTCCCCACTAACAAAGTTGGATGCCCAAGAGGAATATTCTCTTGGGATGCTTTGTAACTACCACTATAAAGGGTCCACCTCTTCGAATGCAATTACAATTTGTCATAGGAAAATAAGTATTGAATATTTTGTCCCTCATTTCCCCTAGAACACTTTCCAAAGAACATGGAGATACATAAATAAACTTAGGATAGCAATTATAATGTCACCTATCCCAACATTCTTCCACTTGAAATTATACATTAAAATTAAATCCATGAGATATAAATAAAATATATAATCAATTATAGTGATTAAGGCCCATGGCCTTCCTACACCAAGAGAACTTATTTGTGGTCAATGGCTTCGTGAGAGAATTTGCAATATTATCCACAGTGTCAACCTTTTTAATCAAAACCTTACCATTCTCTAAAATTTCTTGTACAAAGTAACACTAAACATCAACATGATTAGTATGAGCATGATACATAGGATTTTTGGCTAAACATATGGCACTCAGATTGTCACATCCAATCTTCATTATCCTACAATCAAAACCAATGCCATTACCAAGTCTCTGTAACCAAACTGCCTCCTTAGAGGGATGCATATAAAACATATACTCTACTTTGGTGGTGGGAAATGTAAATGTGTTCTACCTCTTACTCATCCAACTTACTACACCTCCAAACAGAGTAAAAACAAAGCCACTAGTGGAACTTCAATTGTCCAAGTCACCTACCTAATCTGTATCAACAAAACCCTGTATGTCCAATGACTTATCCACATTATTAGTACCATGATAAACCAAATAATAATCTAAAGTACCACATAAATATCTAAACACCCTCTTAATAAAATTATAATACTCTCTACTAGGTTTAGAAATAAACCTACTCAAAAATCCCGTTGCTTGGGCTACAACAAACTACCAATGACACTAGCGTAAGGAACGTTAGAAATCTATTTGATGTCATCATCAAAATTAGGACACCTGTCTAAAATTTGTTGCAAATGGTGTTGTGATTGATTTCAATAGGAATTTGACCAGCTGGTGTTGTTATTGATGTCAATTGTGTTTTAAGGAAGTTGTTGCATTGTGAAACAAGAGGAAAATAGGTTGATACAGGTTGTGTATGTATTGTTGAGATACCAAGGAAGTGTTGTGAGTAGATTGAGATATATTTTTGTTTTAGTGTTTGAAGATGAGTTGGAATGATGAAATGAGCTAAGATGTTGTCTCTAGTACTTGGTTTCCAATTTTTTTTGAGGGAATTTGATAAATAGAGAAAATTGTGTTGTGCCAGTGGTTAGTGTGTGCTTCGGTATTGTGCTCTAGATTTCTTCCATATTGACCTTATGCATGTGTGGATCTAATATGTTGTTCATGGTTGTCATAGATTGCTATATTTTAAATTTGGATTTTTGGATCATTGTACAATGTAAGATGTTTTCACCAATATGCAAATTAGTTGTTTAGTGATGTTTTCTATGGCTAGGGAGAAATGTATTTGCTTCATGTTTCTCTATTTTTTTGATTTAGGTTGTGCAGATTTGGGAAGTTTCTTATAATGCTTATATCCTTCTATATTCAAATTTTTTACTTGATTTGGTGTAGTAAAAAGTGATTTTCATCTATGAGTATGCAATTAAGGGTTACTAGAACTTATTCTAAGTTGAAGTATTTAAATGATGTGAGTTTGGATGAAGTGTTTGATGAATCTCAACTAGTTTGTGAATTATTATAGATTGTGTTCAAGTGAATTATGTTGTTTGGAAGTTTTGGATTGACTTAAGGAAGCATGTACTTAATGATTGTGGTGTTTAACATAGGTATTTGTCGACCTTATGTTAGCACTACTTGTGAATCTTGTAGAAGCATGTTGAGGTGTGTTGAGATCTATTTGGGTCCTAATTAAGGATTTGTGTAGGTCACCTTAGTGCTCATATCCAAATCATGTGGGAATGTTTAGGTACCAACCTATTTTTAATTTGGATGTATATCATATAGTTTTTGACCTTCTTTGATGGTTTTCAATGTTTTTAAGGTTGATTTTGATATAAATAAGTATGGTGTTGTTGTGAGTTGATAAATGAAAGAATTAAGAAGAAAATAGATGTGAGATTGATGCAAGTGATGTGTGTGATACGAATTTTAGCAGAGCACTGTGAATATCAATGTTAGGGTTATCAGAGGTAGTGAGTTGAAGGCATCCAAAATTATTTATACAAGATTGTGAAAGTATGCAAGCAATTGTGATGGATTCCATGTTGCATTGAGAAGTGTTCAGTATGTAACATTTTTCTTCTATCTTATTGTATTTATTTTTATGGGAGTGATCCCTAGCTATGAGCCCTTTTGGATAATGTTTCCTATTCTAGCAATGAGCCCTTTTGTACCGGTTTTGTTATTACTTATATTGTGAGATAATCCTCACCGTGGTTTTTCCCTCATTAGGTTTCCCATGTAAACCTGGTGTTTTCTTATGTATGGTGTTGTGATTTTGGTTTTTTCTATGTGCATTTCATGTTTAATCATTCTAATAGAATACAAATTTAATGAACGCATGTGGATCTATTTACTATTGAGGGTTTTGAAGGTTTAATTTTCTACAACTAATTCACCCCCCTCTAATTTTTCTTGTTCATTTCAATAATTTTTATTTGAGAAAGGTTCCTTGGAAAATAGATTAATCACTTGAGGTAGATCTAGGATGGTGAACAAGATTGGTTTGGAATACCCTAGATTTGATGGCATAGATTATGCATTATGGAAGAAAAATATGGAAGGATTCCTGATAGCTCAAGGATATGCGATTGAATTGTTTTATTAGAATACATAAACTGCACCTCCAAATGGTCCAACTACAAGTGAAGATCTCTCGATCAAAGTGAATGACGTCAATGCTAAGGCAATATTTATTATTGTGAATAGTCTTTTAAAAACTAAATTAGTAAAATTTATTAGTTTGAAGACTATAAAAGAGGTTTGGGATAAGCTATAAATAATTTATGATGGAGATCTAAAGTTCAAACAAGAAAATTTGTAGAATTTTAAGGCATAATTTGAAATTATTTGGATGTATTAGGATTAAACAATTAAAATCTACATATAGAGAATTGATGAACTAGACAGCTCTATGAGAGGTCTTGGTGCAATAGTTAAAGAATCTAAAGTGGTAAAGAAAGTTATCAGATCTTTTCCTCATTCTTATAGTGAATGAGGATATTGAGGATATTGTAGATTTTGAAAATTATTCTAGAGATCAATTGATTGGTACACTAACTACATTTGAAATGAGAAAAGTTGGTTTGAAGAATGATATAAAAGTAGATATTTCTTTCAAGGATAATAAATTAGAGAAGGTTGAAGATTCATATGGAGAAGATCTTGATGATGTGGAAGCTAACTTTTTAAGAAGGATGAAGAAGGGCACAAATAAGTACAAAGGTAAATTACCTTTTAAATTTTTTAGTTATGGTGAAATAGGTCATTATGCTTCAATATGTTCAAAAAGACTTATAAATAATAAGAACAAGGAAAATAAAGGAAAAATTATTAAGAGAGCTTACTATGTGAGAGAACATGCTAGTATTTCTAATGATGAATCTAATTATGGAGATTTTGATGATGATGAATGCTTTCTTTTGGCTATAAAAGAAGAATCTCACAATAGTGCAATAGGCAATTAGCACCGAATTTTGCACTACAATTTAGTGTATTTGAGTGCATGAATTGAACAATTTGGTTGGTGCCCAACTCGACGCAAAAAGGCATGGTCAGCTTGGTGTCGAATTTTGCACCAAATTTAGCGTCAGGACATCATAGTGCCTCTATTGGCGCCTAAAATTGTGTCGAGTAGTAACGTCAAAAATTGCACCGAAATGGGCACCCAATTTGCCTTTCAGTTTTACTTCCATGTCTATTCCCATTTTTTCTTCTAGTTTTGCTTCCAATTTGACGTCTAGTTTTGCTTCCAATTTTTCCTCCAGGTTTGCTTGCAATTTTGCTTCCAGTTTTGCCTACTAGTTTGCTTCTAGTTTTGCTTATGATTTTCCTTCCAGTTTTTCTTCCGTTTTTACTTCCAATTTTGCTTCCGGGTTTGCTTCTAGTTTTGCTTCTAGTTCTTCTTCCAAGTTTGCTTTCGGTTTTACTTCCGGTTTTGCTTCTATTTTTTCTTCCAATTTTGCTTCCATGTTTGCTTCTCGTTTTGTTTCCAAGTTTCCCGTTTTGCTTCCAATTTTGTTTCCGATTTTGCTTCCAATTTTTCTTCTACTTTTTCTTTGAGGTTTTCTTCTGGTTTTGCTTCTGATTTTTCTTTCAAGGTTCCTTCTAGTTTGGCTTCCATTGTTGTTCCTTTTTTTCTTCTAAAAATATTTCTTGTTTTGCATCCATTTATTAATTTAATATGTTTTATTTCAATTTGATTAGTTACATATATCATGCCTCTTAAATAACTCATATGATTATAGAGTAAGTAATTTAATTATTTAACTCAGATGATTAAATAACAATAAAATTATTGTAACATGATCATCATCTATAATTAAATCAAGTGAGTCAAATATCTATAATTTAATTGAATTTGACAACATCCATCTTGAGGGGTAAATTAAAATCACCATACTTAATAAATATCCACCCAAAAATCATTGACCACTTTTAATATATATAAATTGACAAGTCAATACTGATAAGATCATCATTATATATAACTAAAACAAGTGAAAGTCAAATATGCCAGTACATCAAAAATATGTCAAAATGATATGTGTCCAACAACCGACATAAGTGAAAATGATACATGTACAAATGATATAAATAATATTGATAAATTATGTAACTAAAATTGATACAAGTCAAGATGATACATCTCAAAATGATAAAGTGAAAACGATACATGTCAATATGATACAACTCAACAATATAGTACTGTAGGCCATGAAAATGATACATATGATAGTAACCATGAAAAGATTCATCATAACGATATATCAATAATGATCCATGATGTAGTCTATATGATCATGAATGCCATTGGTTACTATCACCAACTGTCTCATCATCATCATCATTGCCATCAGCCTAGGAGTCTTTCATATCTATGTCATCATCATCATCTTCCAAGTGATCTATACCAGCCTAGGTGTCTTTCATAGCTGCATCATCATCATCCTCTATTTCATCATCATCCTCTACCAAGAGATTAACAAATTTAATTGAAATTTAAAAGAACCATACATATGTTCTCATTTATCAATGATAGAACCATTCATGTATTCGAATGCAATCATATAAACTAAAATGAGTAGTGTAACATTGCATTTTAAAGCAGTAAAGCACTGAAGAAAATGAATCACAAAGACACAAATAGACATAAGATGTTCTGAGTGGAAAACCCTCCTAGGGTAGAAAAACCACTCTTGAACCTAATACCTTTTTCATGCTTTCATTTCAATAATTATTTTGACAATGCCTCAATGGCTGATTTCTGAGCACCGACTCAAGGAGTACCAACCCCTCTGTTTAGAGACACCAATATCAAGGAGAACCAACCCCTTTTCTATTTTAAATAGAATGTAAAATAATACAAAGGATCTCTTTGTTTCACTTATTTCTGTCAAGTGCCTCTTGACAGACAATGCACAAAAATTTCAAGAGTCAAGAATGACTCTTTGGAATTCCATACATTAACAAATCATGATACAGCTTTAGGAAAATAATTTAGTTATAGTTTCAATACAATTTCTCATCGAAAATGCATTACATTGATATATCCTTTCTTTCTTTTTCATAGTCAGATATTCAACCTTTTTCATACAAAAACAACAAAACTGACTACACATTGTGTTTTCCAATTTTTAGCATCAACTACAAAATGCACTTTCCCTTCTCTTAAATAGCACTGCACTTGTTTCATTTTTGGTTTCTCTATCATGATAGAGCCCTAATCTCTTTTTTTTTTTATTTTTATAGAATTCATCATTACAAATATGAAGTATTACCACTGTTGCTCATTTTCCACTTTCAAGGAATTATTCAAAGTTAATTTTTAGGTTACAATGCTACTGTCAAGTAAAAATTCTAGATGTTACAGTGATCATGAGTGAAGGATTATTTATTTTTGTCAAGAATAAAACAAAAATATTCAAAATAGAGGTGTAACTCAAACATTTCTCCACAAGCGGCTTGCACATGTAGTGCTTACCCAAGCAGTATTAAAGTAATACATATTTCATAAGAAAAATAGACAATGAAGCTGTTGTGAAATGAAGTAACTGAAACCCCAAACAAAAATGTAATCAACAATCCAAGAAGATGCAATCAGTAATAGTTACCCATGAATCTGATGAAGCTAAGAGGATATTCAACGAACAATACCCAATTTAATAGCTGCAATTATTTAGAAACAAAAACCACTAAGTTCTATAACCGAAACTCTTCTTTTAATAGTTGTTACCAAAATATTTCAGGAAATGTTTGAATAGATACGAAGGTATTTTCATTACCCACACACAAAAATTACAAACCCTTAAAAAAACCTATTATGATGATCTTGAATAACAACTGCAGTCACGTTCTAAAGCAATCATTTCAAGCTTTTCTATTGAAAGAAAAAGACCTTTTTCATTTTCCTTTTTTGCATAAGAGATAAAGCTTAGCTCATAATGAAATTGACTATAAATTAATGGATATGAACATCAAACTAAAAGAATAATACCAGAGAAAACCAAAAATGCATTTCCCATGAGTGATTTACTAGGTTTGTGAAGTGACAGAGTAACTTGAGCTCTTTCCCCTTTCGAGCTTCCAACTAATGGCAAGAAATCGACAGGAGGAATGATTATTGCCATGGTCTACCTATCTTCCAATACATTGTCAAAGATCAATAAACCGACAACTATAATAGTGAAACGACTGTGAGATAAACAACCCAATGATGGTAGACAAAATAGGGTTCCAAACCCTTCGAAGCAAGTGAAGCAAAGAATAATGACCTAAACTTCCAAAGCAAGTAAAACGAAATCCTTTGCTAAGATTGATAAAATTTTGGAATCCGAGAGGATAGTTAATGATATGTCAAAAACTCATGATAACCTTTGAAATTCGTGGGCAGATAAGATAAATATGCTGACCAAAACACAAACTAAAACATTTACCAATTGCCAAGTAAACTGCCGACTCAATAATGCCTTCAAAAATTATTTTGACAAGACAACAATACTCACACATGTCAATTTCCAAAGACATGATATTTTCCAATGATAAAAGCTTAGTCACATCCAACGTGACATAAAAACATTAATCAAACCTTTTATACCTACAGTCGACCTTGAGGCCCGAAATAAATGTCAACTAATAAACCCAAGTCAAATGCAAATAAGAGATCAAATTGAATGCCTTTGCCTGAAGGTAGATTTCCAAAAACACAATACCATATGAAAAAAATGGACTAAGTGAATCTCTTTTTCAAAGCCCAAATGCAATATAATATCCAATGCCTTAAGAAGTATAATTAAGGCTAGATTTTATGCAAAATTTTGAATACCGTTCTCCCATACCAAATACCATAACCAAATGAAGAAAGAAAGATCAAAGTGTATCTCAAGGCCATAAAAAAAATGATGAACAAACCCCTATAATATGCCAATAGATAAATACTGAGAGCTCAAAAAATTAACAAGGTTGTTCCTCAAACCCATGCCACTAACTGGAAAAAGATAAATATACCTTTGACGAATATCAAGATGCTTGTAACTGATCAAGAATAATGAATTAACCTGTAGAAGAACTGATCATGCCAATCACTTGTAATCAAGTGAAATACTGAAGAAAAAATATTAAACCAGAAACATATCACCTGATCAAAGAAAAATAGAGCGAGTAACCAAAATTCCTTAACTGAGATTTGAACATGGAGTTAAATGATCAGTACCACCATATATAATATAATCAAAGAAGTAAATGTGCCAATCAGAAAAGTAGATCAATTGAGAAGGTAACCACCAAGATGCCAGAGTGTCACAAATTGACATCAAGGACAAAAATAGCACAAGAGGGATTCAACAAACTCCCCCTTTGTCCTTGATGGTAAAAATGAGCCACCAAGCCAAAATAATGAGCTATAACCGAATGCACATAATTCTCCTTTCGACACAAGGATAAAGGGAAGTGAAACTAGATAAAATAGAAGTGTTAACAAACTGCATAAAATAACCTTTGAGTAGAAAAGAATGAGCTACAAGAAGAGCTAACTAGATCCCCCTATCACTGAGATAGATTGATTGAGATAACAAATATTGAGAGATAACTCCCAATCTAGACCGAATTCTTTCAAAAGTATCTTTAGCCAATGGTTTTGTAAAAATATCAGCAACCTGTGCTTGTGTAAGAATATATTGCATAGATACCTCGTTAGCCAACACCTTTTCATGAAGAAAATTAAATTTAATACCTATGTGTTTATATCAAGAGTACATAATTGGATTTTTTGATATATTGATTGCACTAGTATTATCACATGGAATAGTTATAGGTTTTGGAATCTCAATACCCATATTTGATAATTTTTATGACATCTAGATTACCTGAGTGCAATAAGAAGTGGCAGTTATATATTCTTCTTCAGTAGTGGAGAGTGAAATAGATTCTTTCTTTTTGTTGTGCCAAGGCACTAAATGATCACCAAGAAAGAAAGCAACACCATTGGTGCTTTTCCTATCATCTAGACAACCTAACCAGTCAAAATCAGTATATGGTACTAAAGAGAAATCATTGCTTCTGGGATATCAGAGCCCATAATCAATTGTGCCTTGTACATATTTAAGAATCCTTCTCACATCATTGATGTGAGATTCCTTTGGAGATGCTTGAAATCGAGAAACCATGCAAACAACTTGCATTATATCAGGTCTTGAGGCTGTTATATATAATAGGCTGCCTAGCATTGACCTATAGGCAGTTGGGTTGACAGCAAGAGAGTCATCAACCTTGCTAAGTTTACAACCAATAGCCATTGGAGTGCTTACATGATGAATTTCATCCATTTGAAACCTTTTTAACATTTCTTTTGCATATCTTGCTTGAGACAAAAAGATGCTAGATTCAAGTTGTGAAATCTGAAGACCTAAGAAGAATGGAAGTTCTCCCAATATAGACATTTCAGATTCAGATTCCATGATTTTTGAGAATTTTTTACTCAAGGCAGTATTGTTGCAACCAAAAACGGTGTCATCAACATAAATTTCAACAACAAGAATATCAGATCCTTCAATTTTAACATAGAGATTATTGTCTACTGCTCCTCTAATGAAACCTTTTGACACTAAGTGACTGTCCAATTTAGAGTACCAAGCTCTAGGGGCTTGTTTTAGGCCATATAGAGCCTTTTTCAGCCTGTAGACATGATTTTGTTTGTTTTTATAGGTAAACCCTTTAGGCTGTTCTATGTAAACTTCTTCTTCTAAGTATCCATTCAAAAAGACAATTTTTAAATCCATTTGATATATAGTGAAATTTTTGAAAACAGAATATGTCGAGAAAATTCTAATTGATTCAAGCCTAGCAACTGGAGCAAAGGTTTCACTGAAATCAATACCTTCTTGGTGAGCGTATCCTTTGCAGACATATCTAGCCTTGTTGCGAACAACATGACCATTTTCATCATGTTTATTTATAAAGATCCACTTGCCTCCTATGACATTTTTGTCATATGGTCTTGGGACTAGATCCCAAGTTTGATTTTTTTCAATTTGATCAATTTCTTTTTGCATTGCATTAATCCAACATTCATCAGTTAGAGCTTCATCAATTTTTTTTGGCTCAAACAGAGTGATTAAATAGAAAGCAGTAAGCTCAGCTATGTGAGCTTCTTCATCATAGTTAACTATTATTTTCCTCGTTTGAACTCTTGCTGATTTATCTCCTATAATCAGATCTTTAGGATGGTTTTTAGCAAGAGATTTTGAAGGAGTTTTAGTTTCACATTTTTCTAAGCTGATTTCAGCATCTTCAGATTTTTCTTTAGCAAGTTTAAGACTTGTTGGTTTTGTTTCAGGCTTTGCAGTTTCACAACTTTCTGAAATTATATCAAGTTCAAATTCGTCCTCTTCATCATCCTGCATAGGTTCAACATCTAAAAGCAGATTTTCATCAAATTTGATATTTACTGATTCAATAATTTTATTCAGCCTATTGTTAAATAATTTAAATGCATTGTTTTGGGTAGAGTATCCTAAGAAAATACCTTCATCTCTCTTGATAAAACACTTGCAACCAAATATTCTGAAATATTTAATTGAGGCAGATTTACCATACCACAGTTCATATGGAGTGAAATTTGATTTCACTTTGATTTGGAATCTATTAAAAATGTAGACAATTGTATGAACAACTTCTTTCCAATACAGATTTGGCATATTTTCTTCATTCAACATAGTTCTTGCCAGGGTGATATCACAATAGTGGTTTACAATTTTTGGCCAAACTGGACACTGAAATTATTATTTTTAACTAAATCCTAACATTCGGGCACCTATAGCGGTTAAACCATGAGGAATTTGAAGATGATGCAAAATAGAGTCTCATCAAATTTTGTCTGTAGATTCTAAAAATATTTTTTTCAAAAGTTTTGAAATAAGATTACACTTCTTTTTCCATCTCCCACGAAAACTGGTATTTTTCAAAAAACAACATTTTTAAAAAGTGATGCTCACCATATACAACATTAATTTTTTTGTATGAAGGGTAAAATTATAATATTTTCAAATTTAGATTTATAAATATGATATCTAACAGTTTCATTTGGTCTCATAGTTTTTTATTATATATTTTTTCCTTAATAGAGTTTCGAAGTCAAACCAATTGCAATTCAGACATAAGTGGACTCTATACAACATAACATTTTTTGTATGTATCAAAATTAATTTTTATTTTTTTTAATGGATCAAGGACATCAATACCCAGCACAAACATATTTGAAAAAAATATATTTTTATAATTTGCTATTTTTCCACATGTGCAAAACGAAGAGCTTGATTTTTGGTGAAAAACCTATGTTTAATAAAACTAAAAAAATACATACATAATAAAACCAAAACATATGAAAATTATATTCGTGGAATAGCTCATTTAGAGGACTACCATAATTATTTGAAATAAATTTTAAATGAATTAATTTGATCCCCCAAAAGGTGAATCAAAAGTGATTTTTTATTAGCATTTTGATAGGTTTAAAGGAGATTCATTTATAGGTATGGTTTAAAACTAGTGAGGTTCTATCCAAGGGGGTTTGATCTAAGGTGGTTTGATCAAACCCTCTTCAATTAGAATCCTTAAAATGGAACTTTTAAAGGCTTAAATCATTATGTTTTCTAAAAATATGTGATTCTAGCAAAAATTAGTTCCTCTCAAAAATTATAAACCAGTTTTGTGGGATCACCCGCCATCTCTTTTATAGTCCTATTCTTTCTCTCAACTACCCCGTTCTGTTGGGGTGTTCTGGCAGCAACATACTATCTTTTTATGCCATGTTTGTCACAATAGTTTATGAATTCTTGTGAGGTGAATTCACCACCTTTTTTTAGATCTTAAACATTTCAATTTTAAATTTGACTCCCTTTCTACTAGTTTTCTAAAAAATTTAAAACGTTCAAAAGCTTCTAATTTATTCTTGAGAAAGGTAACCCATACCATACGAGAGTAGTCATCAACAAGCAACATGAAATATTTCTCACCATTTATGGACCTAGTCCTTGTAGGACCACATAATTTAGCATGAACAATTTGCAGAGGTTTAGTAGATAAGTGTTCCTTGGATTTAAAGCTTACCTTAGTTTTCTTTCCTTTGAGACACTCTTTACAAACAACATTGTCAGGTTTTCTAAGAATGCGCAGACCTCTTACATTTTAATTTTTGCTAATTCTGACCACATTGTCAAAATTAATGTGGCATAGTCTATTGTGCCACAACCAAATTTCTTTAGCATGACTCATTAAGCATATACCTTGACTGTTTTCATGTCCAGAGGTGTCAAGTAAGTTGTAGACATTTCTCGTGGTCCTTCTAGCAGCAACAACTTTACCAGACTGGTTTTTAATTTCACATCCCTGTGAAGTGAACAAGACTTGATAGCCACTATCACAGATTTGATTGACACTCACAAGGTTATGGTTTAATCCTTCTACATAGTATACATTGTAAATAGGAGTGTCTTCATTCAGAAAAAGATAACCTCTACCTTTGATTTGAATTCCAGAGTTGTCTCCAAAATTTACATATCCACCAACATAGTCTTCTAGATTAGTAAATTTTTCTCTGTCACTAGTCATGTGGTTTGAATAGCCACTGTCCAGGACCCATAAGTCATTTTTCTTGGAGTGGAAATAATTTCGGACAACCATAGTCTATTCAATGTTGTGAACAACTTTGGGTTTCTAGACTTTGATAGTTTTTAGTTGTTTGTTCTGTTGATCAACATTGCATTGCTTAGTAGAATGACCCAAAGAATTACTTGTGAAACATCTAATTTGTCTTGCAAAACTATGATTTTTCCTAAAGCCAAATCTAGGAGTTCTAGAATTCATAAATCTATAAGAGTTCACTTTGTGACCAAATTTATTGCAGAAGTAACAATATCCATAAAAGAGAGGGTAGGAGTTGTAAGCCATTTTGTTGCTCCTAAAAGGATGAATATGATCCTTGTCAAAAATATGATGTTTGAGTTTAGGAATTTTTTTTCCAGCCACAACATTTTCATTTGCACTGTTATTTTAACATTCACCTTTGACAAAACCAATTCCTATTTTATCATTGTTCAATTTTTTTTTACTGAGCATGTCATTCAGTTTAAGAGTTATTTCATATTTGTCAATAGTCTTCCTGAGATATGCAATCTCATGTTCAAGTTTTTGAATTTCTTGGTCTTTAAAACTTATGCCAATATGAAGAAAATCTTCAACTCTCTTGGATTCTTCGAGTTGAGTTTTTAATGAAATTATCTCAAGATTTATGAGTTGCTCTTGTGAACTATCTTGAACAGTATTCTGTTCTTTAGCACACATCTATTTTTTAAGTTTTCTCAGCTCTTTTACAGCACATTTTAGTTCTCCTTCATAATCAAATTCGCCTTCTTCAACATCATTGTTGTTAGTTTCATATTGCTGAATGATTTCAGCCATGAATAGATTTTCATCCTCTTCATCTAAAGAATCTTCAAATTTAGAGTTTGTTTCATTTTTCCTGAACATGATTTTTACCTTTTTGAAATTGAATTTTTGTTTGGGTATATAAGCCTTTTTCTTGGAAATTTTTTCATATTTTTCATTATCACTGTTTGTGTCACCATAGGGGCACTTTGCAGCAAAGTGGCCTATTTTTCCACAGTTAAAGAATTTGAAGGGAAGTTCTCCCTTATACTTTCCAGAACCCTTTTTGAGTTTCATCACAAAGTGGGATTCTTTAGAATCATAAAATTCTAATTCAGTGAGCTCATCCCTTTCTTTCCTTTCAACATTAAATGTTGCTTCTTTTGTAGTGTTGTTGTTTTTACTAATCCTCATTTCATAGGTAGTCAAGGTTCCTTGAAGGCTGTCAAGGGTAAGCTGGGTAAAGTGTTTCTTTTCCTCTAGAGTAGCTATCTTAGCTTCAAATTTTGTTGGTAAGGTTCTGATGACCTTGGTTACAACATCAAATTACTTGACTTCTTCTCCTAGACCCTTCATTGCATTTACTATTTTATCAACTCTCAAAAAGTAGTTAGCTACTTTTTTATCATCCCTCATTTTTAGTTCTTCAAACTGGTGTTTTCATTTCCTTGATAGATAGTTTCAAGTTTAGTCCAAATTTCACTAGAAGAACTACAGTGCATGACTTTGATGAAGACATCTTTAGTCAAAGCACATAGAAGAGCATGCTTTTCTCTTGCATTGGTTTCATATATTTTCTTTTCATCCGAAGTAGTTGACAAAAAAACTGGTATAATGTACCCTGACAATACTATGCTTGAGACATCAAGGTCAATAGAAGTTAAATAAGTCTCCATTCTGATTTTCCAGAATACATAATTAGTTCCATCAAATAACAGAGCTCTAGTCATGGAAGTACCTTCATGAGCTTGAGACATTTTGAATAGACTCCAAGTCTAGAATCAATCCTAGGTTGGAAAGACCTATCAGAGGACCCTAGGCTCTGATACCAATTATTGGAGTGAAAATACACTGAGAGGGGGGCTGTGAATCAGTGTTTATAACTTCTTTAATAGATTTTACTAAAACTAAAAAGAACCATACATATGTTCTCATTTATCAATGATAGAATCATTCATGTATTCAAATGCAATCATACAAACTGAAATGAGTAGTGTAATATTGCATTTTAAATCAGTAAAGCACTGAAGAAAATGAATCATAGAGACACAAATAGACACAAGGTATGCTGAGTGGAAAACCCTCCTGGGGTAGAAAACCACTCCTGAACCTATTGCCTTTTTTAGGCTTTCATTTCAATAATTATTTTGACAATGCCTCAATGGCTGATTTTTGAGCACTGACTCAAGGAGCATGAACCCCTCTGTTTAGAGACACCAATCTCAAAGAGCACCAACCAATTTTTTGTTTTTCAATAGAACACACAATAATATAGAGGATCTCTTTGTTTCACTTATTTCTGTCTAGTGCCTCTCGACAGACAATGCATGGAATTTTCAAGAGTCAAGAATGAATATCCAAAATTCCATACATTATAAAATCTTGATACAACTTGAGGAAAATAATTTAGTTAGAGCGTCAATACAATTTCTCATAAAAACTACATTACATTGATATATCTCTTCTTTCTTTTTCACGGTTAGATATTCAACCTTTTTCATACAAAAACTACAAAACTGACTACACATTGTGTTTTCCAATTTTTTAGCATCAACTACAAAATGCATTTTACCTTCTCTTAAGGGTATGTGCAGGATCATCATGGAAAAAACAGGCCCTTAAGTGGCAATTAAATTCAAAAAATCAGAGTTAGGCAACTTGACATACAAATTTGAATAAGTTATCTATATTATTTCAAAAATATGTAAGAATATAATCTGTAGAAAATTGAATGTAGTTCCTAGACTACTAGGTTTTTTTTTTTAATTTTTAAATCTATTTGGTGAAAATTTGAAATTTCAATGCAGTAGTACTTAAATTTTAGGGAAAAAATAAGAAGTAGGTGTCTGTCTGACCACCCTAACCATAATAAAATGATAATATTTGTTTATAATATTTTAGATATAAGTAGGGGACTCATGTTCCGATGTGATGCATATTTTTTTGTAATCTTTTTCCAAGTAAATAATTAATTATGATTTTTTTATTACAAATTTTAAAAATTATAGAAACTCGTATGTCTGACCACCTTAACTTGGTCAAAAATTCATGAAATTATTATTATTTTTTTTAATCCTATAGTATGTGAAGCATATAATGTGACACATGTTTTGGATTCAAAAAATGTGATACCGTTTGAAAGCTATAGATTTTTTTCAATCAGCCTATCAATCAAGACTTTAGTTGTAATTCAAATGGAAAATGAATAATAATTATTTTTAAATTCAAAGTAAAGAATAATTTATATTGGTGGAAAGCTGAGAATCTCCTTTAAAAACCCTTTTGGTTTCATCAATTTTGGGTAAAAAAAAAGTTGTCAGCCACATGGGTCATCATATCACTTAGATATCGCCACTTTTTGGCCCATCATGATCCTGCACATACCCTCAAATAGTACTGCATTTGTTTCAGTTTTGGTTTTTCCTATCATGATAGAGCCCTAATCTCTTTGTTTTTATCTTTTTATAGAATTTATCATTACAAATAGGAAGTATTACCACTGTTTCTCATTTTCCACTTTCAAGGAATTATTCAAAGTTAATTTTCAGGTTACAATGCTACTGTCAAGTAATAATTCTAGATGTTACAATGATCATGAGTGAAGGATTATTTCTTTCTATCAAGAATAGAACAACAGTATCCAATAATAGAGGTGTAACTGAAACTTTTCTCCACAAGCGACCTGCACATGTAGTGCTTACCCAAGCAGTATTAAAGTAATACATATTTCATAAGAAAATTAGACAATGAAGCTACTGTGAAATGAAGTAACTGAAACCCCAAACAACAATGTAACTGGCAATCCAAGAAGAGGCAACCGATAACAGTTACCCACGAATTTGGTGAAGCTAAGAGGATATTCAACAAACAATACCCAATTTAATAGTTGCAATTCCTTAGAAACATAAACCACTAAGTTCTATAACCAAAAATATTCTTTTAATAGATGTTACCAAAATATTTTAGGAAAGGTTTGAATAGATACAAAGGTATTTTGATTACCCACACACAAAAATTACAAACCCTTAAAAAAAATTGTCATGATGATCTTGAATAAAAACTATAGTCATGTTCTAAAGCAATCATTTCAAGATTTTCTATGGAAAGCAATAAACCTTTTTCATTTTCCAATTTTTCATAAGAGAGAAAGCTTAGCTCGTAATGACCTTAACTGTAAAGTAACGGATCTGAACATAAAACTAAAAGAATAATACCCGAGAAAACTAGAAGTGCATTTACCATGAATGATTTACTAGGTTTGCGAAGTGACAAAGAAGCTCAAGCTCTTTCCCCGTTCGAGCTTCCAACTGATGGAAAGAAACTGACAGGAGGAACGACCATTTTCATGGTCTACCTATCTTCCAATACATTGTCAAAGATCAGTAAACCAACAACTAGAACAGTGAAATGAATGTGAGATAAACAACTCGATGATGGTGGACAAAATAGGGTTCCAAACCCTTCAAAGCAAGTGAAGCAAACAATAATGACCTAAACTTCCAAAGCAAGCGAAATGAAATCCTTTGATAAGATTGATAAAATTTTGGAGTCTGAGAGGATAGTTAATGATATGTCAAAAACTCATGATAACCTTTGAAATCCGCGTGCAGATAAGATAAATATGCCGACCAAAACACAAACTAAAACATTTACCAATTTCCAAGTAAATTGCCGACTCAATAATGCCTTCAAAAATTATTTTGACAAGACCACATTACTCACACATGTCGATTTCCAAAGACATGATATTTTCCAATGATCAAAGCTTAGTCACATCCAACGTGACATAAAAAATAATTAATCAACCCTTTTGTACCTGCAGTCGGCCTTGAGGCCCGAAATAAATGTCAACCAATAAACCCAAGTTAAATGCAAATAGGAGATCAAATTGAATGCCTTTCCCAATTGTTGATTTCCAAAAACACAATAACATATGAAAAAAATGGACTAAGTGAATCTCTTTTTCGAACCCCAAATGCAATATAATATCCAATACCTTTAGAAGTATAATAACCGAGGCTAGATATTATGCAAAATTTTGAATGCGATTCTCCCATGCCAAATACCATAACCAAATGAAGAAAGAAAGATCAAAGTGTATCTCAAGGAAATAAACACAATGATGAAAAAATCCTTATAATATGCCAAAAGATGAATACTAAGAGCTCAAAACATTAACAAGGTTCTTCCTAAAACCCATGCCACTGATTAAAAAATAGAGAAATATACCTTTGACGAATATGAAGATGCTCTTAATTGATCAAGCATAATTAATCAACCTGTAGTAGAAATGATCATGCCAATCACTTGTAATCAAGTGAAATACTGAAGCATAAAAATTAAACGAGAAACATATCACCTAATCAAAGAAACAAAGAGCCAGTAACCAGAATGCCTTAACTGAGATTTGCACATGGAGTTAAACGATCAGTACCAACATATATAAAATAATCAAAGAAGTAAATGTGCAATCAAAAAAGAAGATCAACTGAGAAGGTAACCACCAGGATGCCAGAGTGTCATAAATTGACATCAAGTACAAAATAGAACAAGAGGGATTCAACACAGGCTCCTCTAAAACCCAAGAAGAAAAAGAAAAAAAGAATCACATAAATTGAAGCTTCTGGAATAAAAGTATTCGATCACATATTTGTGTCTAGAGGTCAAGAGATCGAGACTCATGGAGCTTATTTAATTTTCACTACCTTGTCTCACATTTTTTTATTTCTTTAACATATCCTCACAATCTTAATGGCAGATTAAAAATAAATGCTTTCATTGAAACCCCAACTATTACTAAAGCCTTTTTAAAAAGGAGAATCAATTTAAAACATATAGATGCAAGGCCTTTTAGGGATTAAATAGAATAGCCTCTACACTAAACACTTTCCAAAAACAAACATAGGGAATTACAATCTAATATAAAATAAAATAAAATAAAAAAGGAAATTGTGAACCAAGATGAGCACCCAAACCTTGTTTTGAAGCACAAAAATCCGTTGTTCAAAAAAATTTGAACCTTCACCAATTTGTTGCAATGAAAATCAATCACAATTCCATCAAATCCATGAAATACTAAGGCATTAGAATATCCTTGTCCTCTTGCTGCTCCTCATCCTTAAGGATTTGTCAAGTGAGTAAGAGAGTTATGGGAGCAACCTCATCTTAAATATTTTGAACTAGAGTTTGATATACCATTTAGAGAGCTTGGTTTTCATGGAGTTCCTTTCAAAGGCTCTTCTTTTATTATTCCTATAGTAAACTATTTGGTGGAGTTGGTGGAATTTCCTTTCTTAGTAATCGCTATTAGTGAGATTAAGAATTGTTAACCTTGAGAGAGTAGGACTTGGGAAAAAAGGTATTTGATATGGCTATTATTTCAAAGACTTCAAGTGGGATGTACTTTGAATCTACACCATTCCTCAATCTTCGCTTGATGGCATCAAGGAATGGTTGAACTCCATGGATATAAAGTATTATGAAAGTAGAATGAACCTGAATTGGTGGCCAATTTTGATGACTATTACTGATGATCCTGATAAATTTGTTGAAGATGGTGGTTGGGAATTTTTGAATATGTACACTAGTGATTCTGATTTTGATAATTCAAAAGATTCATATCAAGGATACGAACCCTATGATGTAGAAGAGGAATCAAAATCAAATGAGGAAGGTTCAAAAGATGAATCTTTTGTGGATTTAGAGGAGGACAAAGAAGAAGAACATTTTGAAGAGGATGAAGGTAAAACATAGGATGAATTAGAAGTTGAAGCATGGACTAGTTAAACCAATTAATATGCAATAATTTACTTTTTCCAAGGAAATAAAGAAAATATCATTTAACATATTAAATATACTTCCAAATGTACATTCAAGGCTTGTAAACCTTCCTAGCCACTATGATGCATGTCACAAAGTTTCTCAAGCCTAGCCTTGGAGGCCTTGTTCTGAAACATATAGTAATTCAATTTAACTATACACAAATAAAATTTAATTATCATTTAATAAATTTGATATAATATTATGAGAAAATTCAAATACCTATGTACTCTCCTCACTAGAGTTCCATTGTTCATCGGACTTATATGGCGGAATGTGAATCTTCCTTCTATTCTTGGTGGTGTTGTGGTGACTCCCACAAGTCTTCTACCAATGGCGTGCAATAGTGGAATAACCATTATTGTCCCATAGTTCCTTCATCAACTCGATGTGGTAGAACAGTTTTTACCATGATCCCATAAGTTGCTTCTTCCTTCTCGACAATAGTGCGGTGAAAGCTTATGTTGCAACATTTTTATTCATAGAGGAGGCCATGGAGAGAGGACGTGGATGACATAGAAATACTAAATTGCTGAGAGGAAAGTGGATGGACATTGTAGTATGCAATAATGTTGATGACCAAGACCTCTAAATTTTTAGAATTATTTGCAATCCATGTTTAAAAAAGGATGATTCTTATGGCCTAAAATTTGAAATGCTTCAGTAATATTATGTTGTACTTGGACAATTGAAAACCTGTTTTATTCTCCTAGCAAGCTTTTCTATTTTCCATTATAATTCTAGACCAAACAACATCTGCTGGGATGACCTTTTACACCAATCTTAATTTGTATGAAGTTCACAAACCTATTGTCAAGCAATAAATTCATTTTCTAGACAAGAAATGTAAAGGCTTCATTTAAGAAAAGATAAGTAGTCTCTTCCTGAGGGTAATCCACATGCAAAAAGTAAAAAGAACATAAAAAACAATTGTACAGTAGAAAATCAGATTCAATCAGTTATGTCTTATTTCACTTGCACACTTATCTGAAAGGCATAGGGTATTCACCATACATTTACCTTGACAAAGAAAACATGCGCTTTCATTTATTTTTATTGTATATCTCAGTAGTGAAATTGTTGTTACATAATGATGCATTGAGAAAATAATATATACAAAAAAATGCAAAGAAAATGTTTGAAATTTAACATGAAACCTACTGTGTTTTTTCTTGATTAGTGATAATATTCAATTTTATTAGTAATAATGCAGAATTTTATATCAAATTCAAAAATTAAGTCCATCTAGTAGCTTCTAAAATATGTCTATTTAACAACCACAATTCCCAACAAACTAGAAAAAAACTATTGAATCCTCTTGTAAACAACCCTATCTACTATTACCCATACCCCATACTATTTACATTTTCAAATAAAAAATAGGGCTTAACCCCAAAAAACATACAACAAAAACTAAGATATAAACTGCATTTTAACCAAAATTGAGCTTCAGTTTACGCAGAAGTGCCTAACATGCTACCCAGTTGCATTGGGCATATTTCCTTGACTGGCTTCATCTTCTTCCTTAGGCTCAAACCTTTCTTCTCTCACAACTCCTCTTTGGAAACATCTTTGAGTCCCTTAATGACCATGTCGACCTCCATTATTTCTAAACAAAGTTTCAGGGATTTCTATCCTAGCTCTACTCCTCCTCTCCACATAGCTTTAGTGATTCCTTTTGGCCACCTAATGAAGGTGCGGTTTATCTTTGCTACTTCAAGGTCCACATGATCTTCCATGCCTTCATTCACATCAAAGCCTTCTCCTGGTATAGCCCATTTTGGGATACTTTCCATATTCACTAAGAAATCCTTATGTACCAATGCCTTCATTACTTTCCTCACTTCCTCCATCGACTCTCCTAAGTCTAGCCCCCATGCCATGATCAGTGAGTAAACATCCATATTAGTACGATATCTGTGCTTCAAATCTTTGAAGCCAGTACCCAGGATTTTTTGCACAAATTGTGCCACCTTCACATCATTGGAGAGGAACAATCCTCTCAGCCTTTTCACAGTTTCTTTGCCAACAAAATAGTCCAATTTTCTCCTCAAACATAGAGTGAAATTGGGCTCCATTTCTTCTTTGTTATGCTAGCTTCCAAATTGCCTCACACCATAGACCTGTTACATTCCCTGCCAACACAAATCGAGAAGCATTAGATGATTTTCCTTGTGTGTCTTTAAAACACATCCTATTGTTAGTCCTCAGCATTAATGTTGAGCGTTCATCCAATGCCACCAACAATACCTTCATCAATGATTCAAGTCTTTTAGGAATTTAAAATAGATTCCTCTACTTGCTAGCGTTAACTCCTTCCTACATTAATTACAAAAGACAAATTTACTCTATAGAAATTACACTAAAATATTCTATTTTAATTTCCTCCACCTCTGCAAAAGATAGAGCCAATTTGATTAGGGTATCTTCTTTGGCAATGTCTATGTAGCCAACAATTTTTTGATTTATATGTATTCATTAATTAATTGAAAACAAAAAGTTTATTCACTTTTTATTTTCAATTAATTAATAAATGCATTCGAATTAGTTAATGGTGGAATGTGTTTCCTCCATAGAAAATACTTTTCCTAATCACACCCTACAAATTCCAAGCATCAATTACTCCTTTTATTATTGCTTGGATTACTTGGATGAATTGTTGGCAGAAAAAAATAGGATTAGTTGGATGCTTCTTCCATTCATTTTTTATCAACATATGTTTGTGAAGACACAAAAGTTAATAGCTCAATCAGGTAGAGATTTTGTGATTTTCAAATGAAGAGTAAGGTACATTTTTATTTCTGTTACATCACATTCATGTGCATAAACAAAATCAAAAGATTACATTAATAGATTTCACTTATGCAAATTCATATAATATAGGAAAGATTACACAATCCTTTCAAAAATGTAGTCTTTATTGATAATGTAAATGTATTTTATTGCACACAAATCGTGGAACTGACTATTTGAATGCATATAATTGAAAAAATATACATTTATAGATACAAAAGATAAAAATGCACATAAAGAGAAAGGGGACCCATCGTTGCCTCAATGACGAATCCCGGTTGCTTTGTTTTGCATCATCTTCAGTCTTCCCGCTTGTCTAAGCCTCCAAGTTGATGTCTTCCTTTCTACTCCTAGGTTTCCTGCATTTGAGTGAGAAGAGTGTTGTTAGGGCAATGAAGGATCACTAGTAAAAATATGTGCATACATCTATAAACATATAGCTTGATCATCATGTGCATTAATATAACTTGCATACCATAGATGTCCAAGAAAACAAGAAAGTTATCAAACATATCTATCATATGCTCGATTATATTTAACAAGTTTTCTCATTGTGTAGGTATAGATAAAATTAGCTTGTTCTTTTGTTTATCTGGTTACTACATGTGGGGTGAAATTTGGCTCCCACAAGGGCTAAGCCTAGCTTGCTTCCCTATTGTTTCATTTGAGAAGGATAATCACAAGTAAACCATGCATGAAGAATTAAAGATCAACCTTTGCAAGGATAGTGGAGTATATTGGTAAGGGGAAATCTCCCAATTGATAAAGATTTATCCGTATTAATAAGAACATTCTATTATCAACATAGCCATGATTCTAACAAAACTAATCATCAAGGATTCCAAGATAATTTTCATTAATAGTCTAGTTAAAAGTAAGCAGCCCCAAGCATTATAATAGTCACAAGAATTGAACATGAAGGGCAGTCATGTAGATTAAAATCTTACACAATAGTCATCACTTGCAAAGACAGAGACATCATGTTTCCACATAAAAAATGAAATTAAATGCATGAAAGGTACAATGATGAAGTCCATAATAGTGAATGTTGCTTATAAAGAGGGATTGAAGGAAAACATTTTGTATCAAGGAGAATAAGGTAACCTCAAACTTTTTTGTACATGAGTATGACAGTACTTGAGCTTCTGGTGTTTCTAGATGGAACCTATAGCGGAAAAGTGTAGTCTCCATCTAGGAACCATCTTCAGAGCTCTTCCCTAAAATGAGGGTTGAAAAAATTAGAAGAAAATAAATACCATAATTCTAAAGTAACAATTTTTATCAAGAAAAATGTCAAAAAGTATAATTAAAAAGACAAATCCTTATAATTGCACCTCAAATTGGACCAAACAATAACAGCAAATGTGCCCTGATAAATCTTGTAGATTTAAACAACTTGAAAATACCACTTTGGAGACAACAAATCAATAAATAAGCATGAAAATCGACACAATAATTGAACACTGAAGATGGATTACGAGTTATAATGTATCTGCTCCATTATATTGCTCAAAATATAAACATACATAACATGAGTTCTTTTGATATGAATAAGTGGATGAGATAGTCTAGTATCTATTCTAATGGATTGAAATGATGATGATATGATGATCAAAATTGCACCTTGGTTTCCCTATTTGTAAGGTAAGCAAAAATATTTAGTTCTATTCACAAAAGTTACATCATTTCTTAACTAAAGGATAATTAACATAACATAGAAACTTAAAAAGATAGGTCCATTCCAATTGTTTCCAAACATTAAATAATTCTTGTATTTGTTGATAGGTAGAATATTTTGATGAAATACATACTAATACCCAAGATCCAACTGGGTTATTAATATTTGGATGAGATGATCCAAACCATTCTTTAAACCATACCAGGGAAAAAAGACTGAGATTAAAGAGAACACTCGAAAGTGTTTCACAATGGATCAAGGTACAATCCAACCTAGCTATGAAACTGATAGCAATCCAAATTTTCCTGAACCATCATACCCGAATGTTGCATCATAATTTATTCTTCCTGCACATAAAAATGCCACATATTAACCCCTTCTAAATAAAACTCAAAATACCATGAAACAATGAGTCCCCTATATTAGTAAGTAAGTAGGTTGTCTATAGGGCATAGTTTGATTTTATACAAGGACACTCATGAAAGAAATCTTCAAGTGACAGTGAGTGAGTTGTTTGAGATTGTAGCTAATGGTGCAATATCAAGTCTTAAAGGAAGTTAACAAAGCAGTAAATATGCAAGAAAATCAAATTGTACACAAAAAAAAATTCACAATGTTATCTTGCATAATGGCTTAATTTTGAAGACAAAAATCTCATTGTATCTTGATGAAAGTAATGAACTTAATGGTCCATCATTGGAAACCATGATTTTAAAACATGGTATTGTGCTTCTGGAGGTAGCATTTAAATCAAGGTGATGAGTGGTGGTTTGGAACAATGGTAGTTATGAAGTATTTTCTTTATATGCATACTATGCAGTCTAGCATAAGACAATGTTCTTAGAAGAGATTGAAGGTGGATTAGGGAACTCAAAGGTTACCATGACAAAGATTACAGAAAAGACTGAGATCTATTTAAAAGCCACTATCATGAAGATATTAAAGATGTCAAATGAAAAACCCTAGCAACTAGAGTAATAAACACAGTATGAAACAAGATAGTGTGCTAGGGAAGATTTAGGAGATCTCCACATTATCTAAGCACAGGAAAATACATCATTTAAAAAAAAAAAAAAAAACCCTATATAGGACACATCAATACTTCAAAAGCATATGATTTATTTTTTTAAATTAAAATAAGTCATTCTAAACCCTATATAGGATACATTGATACTTGAAAAGTATCTGAAGGGATTTAAGATTATGCAAACATATATGTCAATTAAATACCTAGATTACAAACAATAGCGTGAACATTGTAACCCTTGTTGATCAGAGCTAGAATTGATAAACAACAATTAATCATATATCTCCTATCATGCACATCTCCTTACCATTATTTGTCATTCTTTATTGAAACACTTCTCCATTTTGGTGGGCTATGCCTGAAAATAAGGTTTCAACAAAGGTTTTATTGTATGTTTATTAAAATGAAAAATCCATTTTGGCAGGCTATACTTGAAAAAAAAAAATTGACGAAATTTTTAGAGTATGTTTATTAGAGTTTTAGAATATTTTGGTGGGATATATTCTTGATTCCTTAAATGATTTATTCAAATTTATTATGACTAATGTGATTTTCTACCGTGATCACCATACTAGCACTATTTTTTATTATACCCTCTGCAGTATGGTGGTTTTTTTCCCTTCCCTTCTATTGTTTACTGCACTACCACCTTGCTCAAGGATTCTTGTTGTGGGGATGCGGTGTATACCACTCTATCACATATGTTTCTCACCTTCCAAGTAGTATAGTGATGTATTCTTTTGATCATTAAATGAAGAGTGTCGATGAGACAATATTCTTTGTCTTACCAATATCTCAATATCTAATAGACATTAGATCTTATGTTCCTCTGATGTTGGTTTTCGGTGTCGATGAGACAAGTTAATATCTCTTGCCAGTATGCCATTGTCTCATCGATATTTTCCTTCAACAATATTTCTTTATATATCGGTGTAACTCTACCATGTTGGGGAGACTTGTGATTATCACTGTGGTATGGCGGTGTTTTTCCCTTCCCTTCTACTGTTTACTACACTACCGCCTTGCTCAAGGCTTCTTGTTGCAAGGTTGCGGTGTATACCACTCTACTGCATATGTTTCTCACCTTCCCGATAGCATAGTGGTGTATACTTTTGATCATTAACTGAAGAGTGTCGATGAGATAATCTTCTTTGCCCTATCGATATCTCAATGTCTCATCAACATTAGATCTTATGTTCCTTTGATGTTGGTTGCCGGTGTTGATGAGATAAGTTAATATCTCTTGCTAATATTCCACTGTCTAATCAATATTTTCCTTCAATAGTATTTCTTTATATATCTGTATAACTCTTCCATGTCAGGGAGACTCATGATTATCCCTATGATATGGCAATGTTTTTCCCTTCTCTTCAGCTTTTTACTGCACTACCACCTTGCTCAAGGCTTCTTGTTGTGGGGTTGTGGTGTATACTGCTCTACCGCATATGTTGCTCACCCTCTGGGCAGTCTAGCGATGTATTATTTTGATCATTACTTGAAGAGTGTCGATGATACAATCTTATTTGTCTTACTGATATCTCAATGTCTCATTGAGACTACTTCATTATATCCAAGGGTTGTGTTTTGTTGAGCAATTGTAGATATACCTTGTCGATGTGACGTAACTGATTCTCTCCTTGATATTGTTGTATCTTGTTGAAATTTCATTGTTTTGCATCATCTACAAGACATATAAATAAGTCTCTTTAACATAGGGTGTCTAGATCGGTGCTAAACTCGAAGCTAAATTCGAAGCTCAAGTCAGGAGCTAAAAGTGGCGCTAAACGTGGAGCCAAAGGAAGCACTAACGATGGTGCCACACTCAAATCCAATATCGACGCTAAAGGCATTGATAATTCTAATGTAAATTAGCACTAACTAGTCCTAATTAGCACAAATAAACACTAAAAATAGCGCCATCCCGATAAATAGCACTAGCGTTTTGAAAAAATTGGCAAAAAATACATTAAAACATTGGGTGGAAGCAAAAATGGAGCAAATCATAGGGATTTGTTGTAGTGTCTAGTTCTACTAACCCTGAAAGTTGTGTGAAGGAAAGTGCTCTAGAGAAGGATAAGGTTGAAGGTACTTTGGTATCTACTTTTCATGCTAAAGAAGATAATAATTATTGGGTTGTTAACAGTGGATTCTCTAATCACATGACTAGATATAAGAGTAAGTTTGTTAAAATCAAAAAGTATGATGTAAGATTAGTTAAACTTGGAGATGATTCAGGAGCTAAGATTTTTGGAATAGGTTCAATCAGTTTTGATGGAAAGCATAATAGTAATAATATTTACTATGTTAAGGTTTTAAGGCATAACCTTTTGAGTGTTCGAAAAATATGTCGCAAATGGTATAATCTTGTGTTTAAGGATGAAACATGTGAGATCAAAAAAGGGTCCATAACTGCAATTGTTGTTGGTTAGAGAAAATATGGAAACATTTATCGACTTAAGGGTGTTGACAGGCATTTCTTTATGTCTCAAATTAGTGATAGTTGGTTATGTCACTAAAAGATGTGTCACATGAATTTTTATAGTTTGGAAAGAATTAATTCAGTTCATGTAGTGTGAGATCTACCAAGAATCACAAAGCCTATCAATGTTGTTTGTGAGAGTTGTAAATTTGGAAAACAAACAAGTAGTTTCAAGGGAAAGGAACAATCTACTACTGGACTACTGGAATTAGAACATAAATATATTTTTGGTCCTACAAGGGTGAGAAGTCTACAAGGTGACAAGTAATTTATGCTTTTGATTGATGATTATTATAGGAAGACATCATGGGTTACTTTTCTTAGAGAAAAAATTGATGCATTAGATAAATTCAAGGCATTTATATCTATTGTTGAGAATGAAATGTATTTGAAAATAAAAAGTTTGAGGTCTGAAAGAGGTGATGAATTAACCTCCAATGAGTTTAATTTTTTTTGTGAAGTTCATGGAATGAAGAGACATTTGTCTACCTCTAGGACTCCTCAACAAAATGGAGTTGTTGAAAGGAAAAACCAAACTATTCAATACATTGCAAGGACTATGATGAAAGAGGAAAATCTACTATAAGTCTATTGGAGAGAAGCTATTCATAGTGCTACTTACATACTTAATAGAGTTCAAGAAAAAGAAAACAACACAAAGAATGCCTATGAGATATGGTATGGAAGGATTCCTACTATGAAGTAATTTAAAGTGATTGGAAGCAAATTTTATATCAAAAGAGAAGAAGAAAATTTGGGAAAGTTTGATGCAAGGTATGATGAAGGTATCTTCCTTGGATATTCTATTAGAAGAAAATCTTACAGATGTTACAAGAAAAGGTTGAGAAAGATAGTTGAAAGTGAAAATGAAGTTGATGAAAACTTGTAGAATTCAATTGCAGTGGATGGATATGTGTTAGATGAACCTGATGGTAGAGAAGTTGAGGACGAAAAGGTTGATGAATAACAAGTATAGAATGAAGAGGAAGAAGCTTCAAAGAAGACCCCTAAGACCCCTAAGTATGTGAAAAAGAATCATTTTGAAGATCACATCATTGGAGACAAGAGAAAAGGTGTATTGACAAGAAGAAAAGTTGTTGAAGTTGAGGTAAATTTGTGTTTATTTTCTAAAGTTGAACCTAAAATAGTTAGTGAAGCATGCAAAGATGAAAATTGGATGAAGGAAATGGAAGAATAAATTATGCAAATAGAGAAGAATCAGACTTGGGAATTTTTTCCTAGACTAGCAAACAAAAACATAATTGGAACTAAATGGGTGTTAAAAAAAAAGTTGAATGAGAATGGAGAAGTAGTAAGAAATAAGGCAAGACTTGTGTGTAAAGGATACTTGCAATTGGAATGTATAGAATTTGAGGAGACTTTTTCTCTTGTGGCTAGGATAAAAGCTATCAAATTTTTTTTGGTATTTACAACACATAAAGACTTTAAAGTTTATCAGATGGATGTGAAGTCTTATTTTCTAAATGGAGAATTAGAAGAAGAAATTTACATGGAACAACTGGAAGGATTTAAGTTTTTCGATCAACCATATATGGTATGTAGGTTGAAGAAGGAACTATATGGATAAAAATAAGCTTCTAGAGCTTGGTATGTAAGATTGGAAAATTAATTGATACAACAAGGATCAGTAAAGGCACTACAAATAGTAATATTTATCTCAAAATTGAGGAAGACAAAATCTTGATAGTAGTAGTGTATGTGGGTGATATTATCTTTGGTGGAAAAAGCAATTATGTGTAAGTAGTTTGCAAAGAAAATGTAGAAAGAGTTCAAAATATCAATGTTTGGAGAGATGAATTTCTTCCTTAGGTTACAAATCAATCAAACAAAAAAAGGGATAATCATTTCACAATCAAAGTATGTCAAAGAGATGTTGAAGAATTTTGGCATGAATGGTTCTAAACCAATATGCACTACTATGGTGACTGGTTGTAAATTGAGAAAAGATGGTGACTCACCTAAGGATGATCAAAGCAAGTATGGATCTATGATTAGTGGATTTATATATCTAACTACTACTTGATTGGATATCATGCATGCAGTTTATCTTGAAGCTAGATTTCAAGAAGATCCTAAAGAAAATGGAAACTATGAAAAATGTATGGGGAAATGATGATGTATTCGCACCCACTTTCAAAGATATTCCACTCAAAGATATCCATAGATATCTTTCAATAGGGATATCCTATGGATTGAATGTGATATAATGAGAGGTTCACCACCTAGTTTGGACTTGGAAAAGACAATGCAATGCAAGTTGTAAGACAAAAACCTAGTTGAATGCAAACTAACCCTAAATGAGCTAGAAAGATGAACAAAAATGCAATAGAAAGTTATGGAATAGAAAGAGTGCACCTCAAAGACTAAAGAAGGTAGAATGGAGGTCTAGAATTCTAGAAAATCTACTGTCAATGCTGATTGGGACTCATTTTTCAAGGTAGGCGTATTGGTCCTGCTTTTGGAAAAATGTGTAGATACAAGTTTTAGCCAAAAGGGTATTTGGATCTATGAAAATATCTATCAGGCTTGTACAAGGGACTAATTCACCACTTGTGGAAATTTAGTGCACTTCTGATTTTTCAAAATTTCGATTGTGGACTATGTTTCTCTCAGTTTTCTTTGCTCTTCTTGACTAATTTTTAGATTTAAAACCAAAAA
Organism: Sequoiadendron giganteum; assembly: GCA_007115665.2. Taxonomy (NCBI): domain Eukaryota; kingdom Viridiplantae; phylum Streptophyta; class Pinopsida; order Cupressales; family Cupressaceae; genus Sequoiadendron; species Sequoiadendron giganteum. The sequence continues at coordinate 652,583,600 of CM021102.1, forward strand.
ATTGCCACTTGTAGACCTTCTTCAAGCTTGTCCAAGGCTTGATGGAAACTTTAGGTATTTGACAACTTTTCTCCAAATGTTTTCCTTGACAAATCTGCAACCTAGCCCTACAAATCACACACAAGAAGAGGGAAAAAATGTTGTGGGGTTAGTGAATAGGGGTTTTCCTTGGTCAAACCCCTTGTTGGTAATTAAACCTTGAAATGAAAGAAAAATGGATGGAGAATGATTAATGAACAAATAAGAATTTTGCAACTCACCAAACCATAGCAATAAGGTGCTACAAATATGCTTGAAATGGCTACAGTGGATGCGGTTCTTGACTCTTGCTTGAATCATCAACTCTACATCACCATTGTTAGCACAATAACAAACATGGAGAATGCAATCTTTGACATGATGATTAAAACTTGAAGAATGCTCTAAAATGCTTGATAATCTAGCCTTGAATTCTTTTGAATGCTCTTGTGAATGCTCAAAGGATCTTATGAACTTTCTTTAATGCTAGGTGTTGAATATGAGTGAAAGAACCTTGCCCAATTATGTAAGAATTCTTGAAATTGCAACACTAGAAGCTGACATCAGATCTAGTAGAATAAAATCCCTCCAGAAATTTAATTTAAATTTAAATTTGGGCCACATGAGACTCATTCACCCAAGGTGGTGAATGAGTCCAATCAGGTATAATGTATGGGACCAAAATGAAAAGTGCTTAGAAATGTGTAAAAACTAGTTTGAGGCCAAAAGACCCAGGTGGGACCCATTCACCCAAGGTGGAAAATGAGTCGCAGATACTAAATCGAGGCCACACAAGCTAGGAACACTTGAATTATGATTGGTTACTGATTGGTGTCAAGAGTATCCTCAAAAAGATGCAATAAATGAGGCTTGTGGATGCAAAATAGGGCCAATTAAAGCATAAGAAAGCCCAATTATTAATGACAATCCTAGAGATATGTGAAAGTGTGTTACAACACTCCAAATAAGGAAATATTAATATTGATTATGATTATTATGCTTAGTTATTTGATAAAACCCTAGAATTTAAGTGTGAAAGTGTGTTACAACACTTCAAAACACTTTTGCAAGCCACCATTAAAATTTATTAATTCACAAGGGCCAAAGATCTAATGTGAATGTGCTATCCACATTACAACATTAAATAAAGGAAACATTAATCCAAAACCACAAGGAGGGCCCGAACAAGTCAAAACAAGTAGAAGGGTTAATTTTTCGGTGATTCCAAAAACTGATGTTGCAATAGTGAAGAGAATATTCAGATATTTGAAAGGCATTACAGATTATGACTTTTGGTATCCTAAGGATACTAATTTCACATTAAGTGCTTATTCAGATGTAGATTGGGCTGGTTGTGTTGATGATTTGAAAATAAAAAGTGGTGTTGCTTTCCTTCTTGGATGTAGGTTGGTGTCATGGTTGAGTAAGAAACATGATTTAATTTCTTTTTCTATTGTAGAGGTCGAGTATATTGAAACAACATCATATTATACATAGGTATTATGGATGAAAAAAACATTGAAGTATATCAGAGCTATATATGATGAGCCTATTTTTGTCTTCAATGATAATACAAATGCAATTAATATTTCCAGGAATCCAGTGATGCACTCAAGGAAAAAGCATAATCTTTTAGGTATCACTTTTTGAGAAAAAATATTATGGAGAATGAAGTGAAGCTTGAGTATGTTCCTACAAAGGATCAGATTGCTGATATATTTTCTAAGGCTCTTCCTAAGGATAATTTTTAGTATCTTTGGGAGAACTTGGGAGTTATTACCCCTCCCTATTTTAACTAGATGCATATGGAGATGCACCAGTATAGTTGATCTATGGATCTATCTCTTTTTTGGACTGATGTTGGTGGCTACCTCTCAAGAGGAGTAGGTAGTGTCATATGTTATTGATTTGTTTTGGTGTGATCCTAAGGGGGAGTGTTCAAAGAAAATTTATTGGTTCATTGCCAAAGGTGGAGAATAATTCAAACCTTTATCCTTTTCCATTAATTTAAAATGGGGAGAGAGAATTATGTGAAAAATATTATCTACTCAGGGGGATAAAGAATCATATTTTCCAATTATTATTATCAAAGGGAGAGAGACTCCTATAAGGGGAGCGAGTTCAGGAATGTTGTGTACGCTATCTAATTCTAAAAAAAAGAGGAGAGTGTGTATGTTGTCATGTCTTTGATGGTTTTTCACATTTTTTTTTCCATCAATGACAAAGCAGGAGATTGTTGCAAGTATGATGGTCTTTTCATTGATGTCAACTATGTGTTAAGGAATTTGTTACATTATGAAAAAGATGAAAATAGGTTGATGTAGATTATGCATGTATAGTTGAGATATTGAGGAAGTGTTGTGATTACATGTAATTATATTTTTGTTGTAGTGTTTGAAAAGAAGTTGGAATAATTAAATCAGTTGAGATGTTGTCTCTAGTACTTGGTTTCCAAGTGCTTTTGAGTAAATTTGATAAATAGAGAAAACTATTTTGTGCAAGTGGTCAATGTGTGCTATGGTATTGTGCTATGCATTTATTCTATATTGACCTTATGCCTATGTGGATCTAATATGTTGTTCATGGTTATCAAAGGTTTCTATAGTTTGAACTTTGGTTTTTGGATTGTTGTAGAGTGCGAGATGTTTTCACCAGTATACATAAAATAATTGTTCGGTGATGTTTTCTATGGCCTAGGAGAAATGTATTTTCTTCGTGTTTCTAAATTGTTTGGCTTTAGACTGTGTAGATTTGGGAAGTTTCTTATAATTATTGTATCCTTTTGTATTCAAATTTTTCACTTGATTTGGTGTTGTATAGAGAGTTTCATCTATCATTATGCAAGTAAGGGCTACCAATTTTTCTAAGCTGAATTATTTCAATGATGCAATTTTGGATGAAGTGTTTGATGAATCTCAAGTAGTTCTTGAATGATTCTAGATCAAGTTCAAGTGAATTTATTTTTTTGAAATTTTTGGATCAACTTAAGGAAGCGTGTACTTAATGATTGTGGTGTTTAACATAGCTATTGACCATCCTCATGTTAGCACTAATTTCGAAGCTTGTAGAAGATTATTGAGGTGTCTTCGGATCTATTTGGGTCCTAATTAAGGATTTTAGTAGGTCACCTTCATTTATATCCATCATAGGAATGTTTAGGTGCCAACCTATTTTTAATTTATGTATAACAGATAGTTGTCGACCTTCTCTGATGGTTTTTGAGGTTTTTGAGGTTGATGTTGATATAAATAAGTATGGTGTTGTTGTGAGTTGACAGGTGAAATAAGTAAGAAGGAGATAGATGCAAGATTGATGTGAGTGATGCGTGTGATACAAATTTGAGTAGAGTAGTGTGAGTATCAATGTAAGTGTTCTTGGAGGTAGTGAGTTGAAGGAATCCAAAATTATTCATGCAAGATTGTGAAAGTGTGCAAGAAATTGTTGTGGATTCCATTTTTCATTAAGAAGTGTTCTTTGTGTAACATTACTCTTCTATCTTCTTCTATTTATTTTTGTGGAAATGAGCCTTGGTTATAAGCCCTTTTGGATAGTGTGTCCTATTCTTATAGTGAGACCTTTTATACTAGTTTTTTTATTACTTATATTATGAGCTAATCCTCACCATGGTTTTTTCCTCATTGGGATTTCCATATAAATCTAGTTCTTTCTTATGTATGGTGTTGTGATTTTTTTTTTCTATGTGCCTTTCATGTTTGATCATTCTAACAGAATACGGTTTAATGAATACATGTGGATCTATTTATTATTCAAGGTTTTGAAGGTTTAATTTTCTACAACTGATTCACCCCCCTCTCAATTGTCTTGTTCATTCAATAAACTTGATTTAGTACCAACCGAAAGTGGAATATTTATTGGTTTATGGTCATGCATATTAAACCTCTACAAAATGGTATCAACATACTTACTTTGACTTAACCAAATATTTATGTGAACCTAATCTCTATTGATCTCCATCCCAAGAATATATTTTTTAGCTCCCAAATCCTTCATATCAAATGTGCAAGAAAGTTGAGTCTTAAGCTCCCTAATCATCACCTTTCTGTTACCCATAATATGTCATCAACATACAAGATAATGATTAGTATATGATCATAAATAACCTTAATGTAAACGCAATGATCCTTTTCACTCCTAACAAAACCCAATTTCAATGTAAAAGTATCAAAATTCTAATACAACATCCCGAGGGACTGTTTCAAACCATATAAAGATCTCTTTAACTTTCAAGTGAAGTGTTATTTTCCTTTCACAAAAAAATCGTTAGACTATCACATATAGATTTCTTCCTCAAGATCCCAATGCAAGAAATAAGTTTTAACATCCATTTTATCTATCTCAAAATCACAAGCAACAATAGTAGATAATAGGAATATAAGATAAGATAACTTAGAAACAAGAGAAAAAATTACCAAAATTAACTCCCTCTCTTTGGGAGTATCCCTTAGCCACTAATATGGCCTTGTATTTCTCTAATAGACCATCTAATCCAAATTTATTTTTAAATACCCACTTGCAACCAATAGGATTCCTTCCTTTGGGAAAAATCACAAGATGACATGTATCACAAGTATCCATAGCCATGATATCCTCATGCATGGCCTACATCCAATACTCTCTTTCTTTTGAAGAAATACCCTCCTTGTAGGATCTAGGTTCATCATCAGTACTCAACAAAGAAAATTAAAAATTAACATTGGATGGGCTATATATATCAATTGGATTTTATTGTCTTGTTTATCTTCTTAAGGTAGGAATAAGGGGTTCTTATTTCTCTTCTTCTTTTGTATTCTCATCATGCACATCATATGAACTCTTTGAAACCTCTTCTTATTCTCCACCCTCTAATCCATTTGGTTGTTATTCCACATGTGCATCTTCATTCTTTTGAATCTTTGTCTCAAAGTGCACTATTATTTCCTTATCTTTCTCATTTGGTTGTTCTTCACATAAGTAAGATCTAACTCCCTACAAATCATATCTCTAAAGAAAGCCACTTTATAGTCTAGTGGATTCCAAAGATTATAACCTTTTATATTTCCACCATAATGAACAAAGATGCATTTTTTTTCTTTTGGATCCAACTTATAACTCTTCTCTTGAGGCATTTAACAAAATCCTCACAACCAAATATCGTCAAATATGAAATAGAAGACTTTCTACCTATACACACTTCATAGGGAGTTGTATCAACAAGAGCTAAACAAGGAGATCTATGAACTAAATAACATTAATTACTTACAACTTCTTCCCAAAATAATTTATCAATCTTAGAACCACTCAACATGCTCCTAGCTCTTTCCATCAAGTTTTGGTTCATTCATTCTACTACCCCATTTTTTTGAGGTGTAAATGGTGTAGTATTTTATTGAGCAATACCTACATGCTTATAGAACTCATCAAATTCCCTAGAATAATACTCACCCCCATTGTTAGATCTCAACACCCTTATATATTATAATCTATTTTCTTCTCAACTAAAGATTTAAATTCATTAAACTTAGTGAAAATTTTAGATTTTGCATGTATAAAATAAATCCAGGTGTATCTTGACACACTGTCAATGAAATTAGCATACTAACAAGATTTTCCAAAAGAGTCAACACCCACTAGTCCAAACACATCCAAATGAATGATCTCTAATAATCTCTTAGATTTATTATTCCCATTAGAAAATGATGATATATTCTATTTACCAAACATACAATTCTCACAAAAATCATTTTTACTAACAAAAATATTAGAAAGACCATCAACCAAATTTTTATTCAAAATAGACTTAAGACCATTTTCACTTATGTGAACCAATCTATGGTGCCACAACATACATGCATTTTTCAGTGCTAGTTACATTGGAACAGTTACAAAAGTTGGAAGCATTAAGCCTAAACAAGGTTCCAATATGAGATCCTTTAGCTATCACCAAACACCCTCTTACCAACCTACAACTAAACTTGTCAAATGTTACATGAATTCTAGAATCTTTCAAATTGGATACTAAAAGTAAATTTCTTCCAAGTCCTGGAATATGTAAAACATGATCAAGGGTTTTAACCCTCCCATCATTGAAACATAGCTTTACCTTTCCCTTATTGACAATAATCTTTGTTATTTTATCACCAAGGAAAAATTATTCCCCATCATAAGTTGAATATGAAGTAAACCACCCCTTGTGAGGATTCATATGTTAGGAGCAACCTGAATCAATATGAAAAAAATCATCACTAATAGTGTTAACATAAATAAACAAAGCATCATAATCACAATTTTCTATGGAAGTATCCAAACTCTTTTTCTTGTTTCTACATTCCTTCACACGCCCTCTCTTACCACTATTCTGACACTTTACTCTACTCTTCCTGGGGGTTTTAGAACATTATTTAGATTTGTCTCTCTTCTTGTCCCCTTTAGGCCCTACTTTTTATTTGTACCTTCCTCACACATGCAAGGAAACTTGGGAGCACACATTCATGGAATTTCTCCTCATCTCTCATGAAATAAGTATAGCAATGAGACTATCCATCTTCAGTTCTATACCACCATTTATGACAATAATTATATTTTCGCAAGATTCGGGTGAAGAAAAAGAAACAAAATACATTTATCTTCCTCTTCTATATTAACATCTAAAAATGCAAGTTGACTTATAATCATAGTAAAATAATTTAAATGTTCTGCATTTGAATCACTATCCTTCATTTTCAAATAATACAAATGTATTTTTAGATATAAATTATTAGTTAGAATTTCAGTTTGGTAAATATCACCTATCCTCTTCCATAAATTATATGTAGTAGATTATTTTGAAACATTCAAGAGGATAGAATCTGCAAGACACAAATAAATGGTTTCTCATGCCTTCATGTCCATTTTCTTCCAATCTTTATTAGACAATGATTTTAGTTTCTTTCCACTTGAAACTGCCAACCACTGATCTCTCTCTTCAAAGAGATCCTCCATATTCAACTTACACATCTTGTAACTAGTGCCATTTAAATTCTCAATATCTAAATGAGAGGTAGAAGACATGGTTTACAATATTCTTCAGAAATCTACAAAACCCACAATGCACAAGCTCCCACTATAACCAAAAAACCTTCAACACTCAAAAGAAAGGCATCCCTCTTAAAACAACTATTATCTCTAATACCAAATGTTGGAAAAAAAAGGTATAACTACATCTATATGAACTTATTAAATTGGTTGAAAATATAAAATTATATGTTCAATATTACCATAGAAATATTATGTGATTGACAAATACAACAATGAAAGAAACATCTGCCATACCATGAGTCATCAAACATAAGTGACACAAGATATATATGGAGAAACCCTTGTGGGAAAAGAATCCACACCCAAAGGATCCAATGTTTATATTAATCTTCAGAAAATTACATCAATACAATGATCCTCTCTATAATTTGATAGCACTTCGTCACTTTGACAACCTGCAAATAATTTTTTCTCAAACCACCATCTCAAGGCTCCAATATATAGAAGTTTGGAGATAATACCACAAACGAGATCCAAAAAAACAAGAAAAACCTAGAAAAAACCACACCTCCCTTAGTTGACAACCCATAAACATTGAATTATTGGCAACACAAGGGCAGAAAATTGAGAGGGGGGCTGAATTAGGTGTCCCAAAATTTCAAACTTATTAAATTTATTAACCTCTATTCTCAGACCTGATTAATAATCATGAAAGAAAAAATTAACAGCACATCAGAAACACACATAACACCAATATTTTTATGTGGAAGCCCTATTAGGGGAAAAACCACGGTGAAGGTTAATCCACAAGTTTATACTTTGTTAAAAGTATGGAAAAGTGGGGAATGCACATGCATTCAAGCACATTGCCTAGAGCTAAATGGTCAAATACAAAAGGCTTTTTTTCCAAGGGAAGACTCGCTGTCTTATAGTAATATTTAGATTAAATCCATTTGAAATATCTTGAACTGAGAAAATAACATCTGCTAATGCTTGATTACAACTCTGATTAACCACATGAACACTTCTTCACTCTTCTTCACACTCTTCTTTTCCTTTGAAAGAATTAGAAAATTATTCATACACACACTTGCTTGCTCACCCACACATTAAAATAAAGAAATAATGGATTATATATATATATATATCCACACTAAGGAATTACATTGTTACATGTCAGCTTCAACAAAATAATAAAATGAATACAAAATATTGACCCAAAACAATAAATATTATTAATGTGAATCCACCAAGGTCATCCAAAACATAGTAGGGACCTAAAAAAATATCATCAAACATAAAAAACCTTCAAAAATTATTCTTAGAATATCCACAACACGCTACAATCACCCTGTTGGCCATGAACATGAAAATCATGAACACACAAGTGAAAATAATCGATCGCAAGAACAACGATTAATGCAGATGTGCAACACAGATAGAACACAATCTAGAAACATCCATAAACACCATAGGAACATTCACAATAACTCAGATTACTAGAATCACATTATCTTCTTCCAAGAACACTAGCTACAGTAACAAAATAACTGTTGGAACATAGAAAATCATAACTTGCTCAAATCTTCATGTGAAACTCTAAAAATTTCAGTGGATAAACTAGATACACCTAAAAAAAACCCTTTAATCTGAAACTTCTCACCATCAGCATACTAAAATTTCCACCATACTAATCTTCACTACTTCATAGACAACTTGCAACATATTTTATTACAATTTTCTCAATATCCTCAACATATATAGTCTTAAAGACATTAATGCTAATAGTGTTGACATCAATGATAACCACATATTAGAAACACAACCAAAACATCCAACAATATCCCCCTTTTTCATTGGTGGTAACACATGATGTGAAAAACACCATCAAAGAAACTAACTTCAACACTTACTCCCCTTTAGTATCTGGCTCTTTTCTCATGACTTCTTCTGCTTAGATAATTCCCAATTTTTCACATTTCTCTTCCCCCCCTTTGAAATCAATGAAAAATGTAAACACAAGCTCTAAACCACATATCTAAACATTTGACTACTCCCCTTGAGTAGTATCCACAACAATATCAATCTGAAACAATACATGACTATGAAATGCATAGACTAATGAAAGATAATGCATCATAGTTTTGATTACGAGGGGTAATCACCCCTAACTTACCTCTAAGATACTCAAAATTATCCTTAGGCAATGACTTGGTAAATCTGTCTACAATCTATTCCCTAGTAGACATAAACTCCAATCTGACTTCTTTTTCACTCACCTTCTCTCTCAAAAAGTGAAACTTGATAGATATATGCTTGGTCTTTGAATGCAACACCAGATTCTTAGAAATTTTAAGTGCACTTGAATTATCATAAAATAAGTCAATAGGCTCATCATACATAGCTTTGATATCTTTCAACATTTTCCGCATCCACAATACTTGAGTACAGTTGTTAGCAACAACAATGTATTCTGCTTTTGTAGTAGACAAAGAAATGGGCATTCTACTTTTTACTTAACCATGAAATCAACTTCTTTCCCAAGAAAAATGTGCCACAAAGAGTACTTTTCCTATCATTCACATCTCCTAACAATCAACATTAGTAAAGGAACGCAAGATAAGATCATCATCTTTAGGATACCATAGGCCAAAATCAACTATTCCCTTCAAGTATCTAAAAATTATCTTCACAATAGTCACATGAGATTCCTTGGGATCAGCTTGAAATCTTGCAACAATATTATACAAAATTGATGATGTCAAGTATAGTTTGAGTCAAATAAAGCAATCCACCAATCATTGATTTGTATCTGGTCTGATTTACCTTCAAATAATCATTTGTTGTCAACTTGTATCCAATCACCATGGGTGTACCGACTGGATTTGAATCTTCCATACCAAACTTCTTTAGCAATTATTTCACATACTTGGACTGAGATATAAAGATCCCTTTATCTAACTAGGTAATTTGTAATCCCAAAAATAATTCCATCTCTCCAATAATTGACATCTCAAACTCATTTTGCATCTCATTAGCAAAATTCATGCACAAACCATCATCTCCTCTAAAAATGATATCATCAACAAAGACTTCCACAACCAAATATTTATCATCATCAATCTTGAAATATAGATTACTATCATCAATACCTTTGTTAAATCCAAGATTTAAAAAATACTTGTCCAATCTGGCATACCAAGCTCTAGGGGCTTTCTTGATTCCATGCAATGCTTTATTCAATTGAAAAACCATATCTCCCTGATCAACCAATTAAAATCCACTAGGTTTCTTAGCATACACCTCTTCTTCCAATTCAACATTTATAAATGTTGACTTGACATCCATCTTTTAAACCTTGTAGATTTTGTAAGCAACATAAGCAAGAAATAGTCTCATAGCTTCAATTCTAGCAATAGGGTAAAAATTCTCTTCAAAGTCAATTCATTCCATCTGAGAATATCCTTTACACACTAGTATTTTTTTGTTTCTAACTACTTCACCTTGTTCATTCGGTTTGTTTCTAAAGACCCATTTAGTTCCAATTACATCTTTGTCCTTAGATGTAGGAACAAGAATCCATGTATTATTCTACTCAATTTTTTGTAGTTCTTCATTCATTGATTCAATCCAATGTTCATGTTTGCATGCTTCATTGGCACTATTAGGCTTAGTCTTTGAAATCAAACAATACTCTTCTACAATTCTTCTCCTAGTATGGACACCTTTGTTCTTATCACCTATAATCTATTTTTCTGAATAATTTAATCACATAAATTGGAGTCTTAGGATGTTTTTTAACTTCAGGCTCTTGTGATATCTCTTTTGCACTCTCACTATTTTCTCCTTCCTCTTGATCTTCTTGATTCACAAGAATGATTTGAACTTGATTTGAATTTTGAGCTTTTTTTGTACTATCATTCTAATTATCAGAATCATATCCACATGTTTTATATAGTCTAGCAATGTCTTTATCAACCTTAACATTTACACTTTCAACCATTTTCTTCAATCTCCTGTTGTAGCACCAGTAGGCCTTACTCTTAGTAGAATAACCAAGAAAGATTCCTTCATCACTCCTAGCATCAAATTTTCCTATAGCTTCATCTCTTTTGATATAGAATTTACTCCCAAAGATTTTGAAATATCTAACAATAGGCTTATGACCAAACCATAGCTCAAAAGGGGTCTTATTGGTATCACCTTTGATTTGTACCCGGTTGAGGATATAAACAATAGTACTCACAACTTCTCTCTAATAGATATGAAGAACATTTCCTTCCAGCATCATAGTCCTAGAAAAATCTTGAATTGTCATGTTCTTCCTTTCCACAACTCCATTTTGATGAGGGGTCTGCATTGCATATGATTGTCTCTTTATCCCAAGCACTTCACAAAAGGAGTTAAAGTCATGGGAAGTGAATTCACCACCTCTATCTGATCTCAGACACTTAATCTTTAGACCTATCTATGTCTCAACCTTAGCCTTAAATATCTTGAACTTCTCTAGAGCTTCAAATTTATCCTTTAAGAAAGTAACCCACATCATCCTAGAATAATCATCAATAAGAAACATGAAATACATGTAATTTTGTAAACTTCTGACTCTAGAAGGACCACACAAGTCATTATACACAAGCTCCAATAATTCATTTAAACAATATTGTTTGCTCTGAAATAAAATTCTAGTTTTCTTTCCTAACTGACATTCCTTGCATATGGCATTAGTAGGTTTTACCAACTTAGGAAGATCTCTCACTACTTTAGTAGAACATATCTTGATAATATTCTAAAAGTTTGCATGACACAATATCCTATTCCACAACCAACTTTCATCAACTTGAGAAATCAAACAAATTTTACTAGCAGCATTCAGGTGAAAAATGTTACCTTTTATTTTTGTACCTAAAGAAATTACATTTTTGGAACTTCCCAATATTCTACACTTTCCATCCTTGAACTAAAGATTGTATCCCTTATCAACCATCTATCTAACACTTAAGACATTATGCTTCAAACCTTCAACGTATAGGACATCATCAGTGTTATGCTTACCATCAAAATAAATACATCCTTTTCCATAGATTATACCACCATTGTTATCATCAAATATTACAATACCACCATCATAATTTTCTAGGCTCATAATTTTCTTTTATCACCTGTCATGTGATGTGAACATACACTATCAATTACCCATTCATCCTTCTCTTCAACTCAAGCAGCTAGGGATTTCTCCACATTTGTACAACTAGCAGATTCAGTAGACATGGGATTATTTTCCTTGATAGTAATAGATACCCATTCATCCTCACTTGCATTATCTTTATCAGATTCATCATCTATCACACATTCATCACTAGCATAATAACACTTCCTTTTAAATTTAGGCTCGTTAGGTCTTGAATTAGGAACTCTTTCCGAACACCTTGATACAAAATGACCTATCTTATTGCAAGAAAAAGATTTAATAGGAAACTTTCCTTTATACTTACCTTCTCCTCTGGCTTCCCTTTTGACAATAAGTTCTTCAAGCTCATTGGGTTCTCTTTCTTCTTCAATATATATCTCATTTATTCCTCATACTTGAATACCTTTCTATAAGAACTTTCACCTAGATCATATCTCTACTTATCTCTTCCAGAAGTAGTAGCTTTGAATATAAATTATATCTTAGGAAGGGAATCACCAGATTCACTCTACTTAAAATTAGTAAGTTTACCAATCAACATATCTCTGGTTACATTTTTCACAGTTTGGAGCTCATCAATAGCTATAGCTTTGACTTTGTATATAGTAGACAAGGATATAAGCACTTTAGCAACAATCTTTGATTCTTCCAACTATCAACCAATACATTTGATACCACACACAAGTTCATTCAGAATTTGCATGAAAGTAGTAATATTCTCATCATCACCCATTCTACACATTTCATATTTCCCTTTTATACTTTGTAGCTTAGAAATATTCACATTAGCATCACCTTCATACAGAGTTTCCAACATTTTCCAGATCTCATAAGAAATCTTTAGATCCATAACATTCATCATCTCAAAATCAATCAAAGCACTCAATAATGATTCCTTAGCCCTAATATTGTATTCGACATCCCTAACCTCAGTAGCAGTAGTAGGACCATTTTGAGGAATAACATACCTATTACTTTAATTCTCTAGTAGGATTCACCAATGCATCTTAGATGAAACTCCATAAGAGTCTTCCATGAAGAATAATTTGTTCCATCAAATATCGAACTATCCATCTTATATGTCGCCATCCTAGATCACCTCAAGTTGTTAAAATTCTTCCAAGGAACCTGCTCTGATACCAATTGTTGGCAACACAAGGACATACAACTGAGAGGGGGGCTGAATTAGTTGTCACAAAATTTCAAACTTATTAAACTTATTAACCTCTATTCTTAGATCTGAGTAATAACCATGAAAGCACAAATCAACAATACATAAGAAACACACATAACACAAATATTTTTACATGGAAACCCTGTTAGGGGAAAACCCATAGTAGAGGTTAATCCACAAGAAAGCCAAAGAAAACTTTGTTGTCTAGTATTTGGATTAGTTCACCTTCGGTGATCATTTGGGAGATATGGAAAGAAAGGAATCAAAGAGTTTTTACAGATAAACAAGAAACTATTTCTAGACTGATTAGAAGAATTGATCAGAGCATATAATAATTAGTGAGTAGTGCGGCCTCACAAATATAGAATTGGCATTATCCTTTTTCTTTGGAGGATACTTTAGTCCAATGAGCATGGCCTGACATTCGTTTGAGAAATGTGACGGGAAGGATTAATACTTTGTCTAAAGGAGAAGGTGAGATGAAGACAGTGTGGAAAAAATCCAAGGAGGGCTGGTATAAGGTGAATTTTCATGGGGCTGCTCGTGGTAACCTAGGACCATCTAGGGTTGGGGAAATAGTTAGGGATCATTTAGGCAATACCATTGCAATTGTAGCAAGGAGATTGGCTCCAACAACTAAAAATTTGGTTGAGGAAAATGCTACCTTATTGGTGGTCAAAATTGCAAAGTGTGGTGGTGTTAAGAAGATTCAGTTGGAAGGTCATTCCCTAATCATCATTCAAGCAATAGTTGATGCAGGTGCGAAAGCATGGCATCTCCAAAAAATTATTAAGGAAATTTTAAGTGAGCTGTAAAATTTTCAAAACTTTAACATCACCCACATTAGGAGGGAAGGAAATAAGGAGTTCGATGTCCTATCCAAGTGGGCAATTTCATTGAAGGAGGATAGTTGAGGACCTTAGAAATCTCCAACTCATGGAAGGAGGAATGGATAGTTTTTTGAAGTGATAAGTGGTTATATGGTGTAGTAAAGAGGATGTCGCTTCAATAAAGAAGAAGATCAAATCAAATAAAGAAAAGGACAGTTGAGAGGGGTATTTGCAAGATGAGAAGACAATGGCTTGTTGAAGGGCATGTGATCAGATTTGGACTTGACACATAAGATTGGAAAAAATCCTAACACCATCATGGGCATGTGGGAAAAGGTGAAGTCACGTGTAATAATTAAATGGATAGGAATCAATTGAAGGTGGCAGTGAAGGAATTGAAACGTAAATGATGCTCATTTAAGATGAAAATATGGAAGTGTTAATGGTGAATGACGCGAGATTTAAAACCAGGAGTAGTAAACAAGTTAAGAATTTAGTGGTGAATTCATGGGAGAGGTGAAAACATAAACAGTGAAAAATAGAGGCAATGTGGGGATTCTCCACCAAGCTACAACAGAAAGCTTTCTTTGGAAATCTCACGGTGAAAATATTGAAGCAACTTCTAAAGGTGACAAATGATGAATTCATAAATGCAGTAATGGAGACACTGGGACTGCATTTTTGGGATGCAACGCATAGAGGTTGAAAAAATGCAGATATTGCGCCCATGATTTTTTCATGGGCAATGGAAATCGGTGAAGATGCAAAAGAGATTAAAAGAGTAATGCTTAGTCTATTTCAGGAAGAACTCTAAGGCAATTTGGAGTCTTTCCTTGAATGGGTTGTGCTTGGAGTTGACTTTGATGTCTTAGAAGGGATAGAGGATATGGATGAAGCAATGGCTGAAGGGTTAATCCCTTTTACTGGTGGCGAAAATCGATGGATAGGGAGGTTTACAAATTGGATGTGCTAATGGCATGGGAAAATTTAAAGCTAAAGGTGTGAAGGCAAGAGATAAACCATCGACAGGAAGCCACCAGTGTCCCTGTGCAGATTCTAAAGAAGAAGAGATCAGTCCAAAGAGGAGGTGGTCGCAGTGTAAGGAGGTTGCACAAGGAGGAATAACCAAATAGTTGACAGGAGAATATTTTTTTGGAACGGGGTTTTGGGTGTGGCATACAACTATGTGCTTTTTTGGTAGTAAGGCCATAAGCGAGCAAGAAGATGCTTCAAAAGAAAGAACGATGGACCAAGAAGGAAGAGCTACAGGGTGCAGAAGCTTTTGGGAGCAGAAAAGGCAACACAGTCAACAAGCAGTGAATGAAAGACTGGGAGGAAGACCCTAGGAAATGCATGAAGTGCGAAAAGTAAATATTAGGGGAATAGGGTTTAGAATATTAGAATTTCTTTTAGGATAAAGTGTATTTTGGATTACATATTTTCATCTGACATAATTAAAGGAGACGTTGTATGTCTCTAGTTTCTATATATGTAAATATTTTTTAATATCAATAAAAATAACCTGTTTTCTATCCAAAAAAAAGTAAGGAAAAATGGGGAATGCACATGCATTTAGGCACACTTCCTATAGCTCAATGCTCAAATACAAAAGGCTTACTACCCAAGGGAAGACTCTCTATCTTACATTAATATTTAGATTAAATCCATCTGAAAGATCTTGAACTGAGAAAATAACATCTACTAATGCCTGATTACAACTCCAGTGAAGCACATGAACACTTCTTCACTCTTCGTCACACTTTTCTCTACCTTCGAAAGATTCAAAAAATTATTCACACAAACACACTTTCTTTCTCACCCACACATTCAAATGAATAAACAATCACTTATATATATCTGCAACAAGGAATTACATCATTACATGTCGACTTCAACAAAATAATAAAATGAATACAAACTATCAGCCCAAAACAATAAAGATTATTAATATGAATCCACCAAGGTCAGCCACAACATAGTAGGTACCTACAAAAATATTATTGAACATAAAAAACCTTCAAACATTATTCCTAGAAGATCCATAGCATGCTACAATCACCTTGTTGGCCATGAACATGAAAAACATGAACACACGAGAGAAAATCACCAATCACAAGGACAATGATCAATGCAGAAATTCAACATAGATAAAGCATGATCTAGAAATGTCCACAACAGAGGAAAATTCACAAAAACTTAGATTACCAGAATCACATTATCTTTTTCTAGGAACACTAGCTATAGTAACAAAATAACTATCAAAACATAGAAACTAGTAAATTGCTCAAATATTCATGCGAAGCTCTGAAAATTTCAGTGGATAAACTAGATACACCTAAAAATATACCCTTTAATCCAAAACTTCTCACCATCAACATACTAAACTTTGCATCATACTGATCTTCACTGCTTCACAAACAACTTGCAACATATTTTATTACAATTTTCTCAATATCCTCGGCATATAGAGACCTAAAGACATTAATGCTAATAGTGTTGACATCAATGATAACCACATATCAAAAACAAAACCACAAAATCTAATAGGAATAAAATATTAAATTATTGCATGGCCTTCACATGGGCACCTAACCCACAACCAATTCAAATTGGTCAAACACGAGTGTTCCATAACTCATTGACTGCTCTAATGGTTGCATACAAGATAATGCACCAACATGAAAACTTGGGCACCCAACCATGCAACGACATGCACACCAAATTGGTCCCAAATCATAAAGTTGGATGCCCAAGAGGAATATTCTCTTGGGATGCTCTATAATCACCACTATAAAGGGTCCACCTCTTTGAATGCAATTACAATTTTTATAGGAAAAAAAGTAATAAATATTTCATCCCTCATGTTGCCTAGACCACTCTTTAAAGGATGTGGAGACACATAAATAAACTTAGGATAGAAATTATAATTTCACCTATCCTAACACACATTTCATGAGAAAAAAAATTAAAAATGTACCACAAGTTATAAAAATCATGGAAAAGTCTAGCATAAAAGAGTGAAATTAAGAATTATAAGTGTTATTTGGTGATTGTGAATCCAATTAGAAGTTCCATAGAAAAAGAGGAAAATTATTTGTGTCAAACAAAACTTATTTCTAGGTGTGTGTAGGGGATGTAAAAATCATTAGTTAAATATGTCAAAAATAAACATATAAACCTAAACATAATTTTATACAAATTTCCCACTCTTTATTTCATCCAAGCATGAATCCAAAAAGGAAAAACCATCAAGGAAGGGTGTCTTAATTGAATATTCAATTATAATAGAATTGAAACACTTTTAGGCTAGCACTAATAGCATAAATTTTTGCCACTTTCTATGTTTAGATGCTCAATACAAGATTGTAAGCACCTTTATTAAGTTTTTAAAGAAAAAATTATGAAATATATTATCTTTTCTATATTAATTTTCCTAAAATAAAAAAAGAGATAAATCAATTATAAACACTTCTACATGTATGAAATACAAACTTGATTTTCTTCTTGTTCTAGTAATTTTATTAAAATTTGAAGATAGTTTTAAAACTCAAAATTCTTATTATAGGGTCAGAGAGAGAGAGAGAGAGAGAGAGAGAGAGAGAGAGTTTAAAACTCAAAATTCTTATTATAGGGTCAAAGAGAGAGAGAGAGAGAGAGAGAGAGAGAGAGAGGAACATTGCAATTGTATGGTAGGTTTTGATTATCTCTGAAGTATCAATCATGAACTATAGGAACTTAAATAGGGTTTAAAACCTCTTGGTTTAATATTTCCCAAAGGCAATATCATCTTGAGTGGTATATGGATGTACTCTTAGGATCCAATTGACACCTTGAAGCACAAATTTTAAATGTGACTCTAGAGTTATGAAGAACATTGGGAATTGTGGTTTTATTTATATAAATAATATATTTCATTGAAACTCAACCACTTAAGGTTTACAAAATATTGTGGTGGTATTATTATTTTATGAGGGGATTTCAATTATCATAAAAAATACCTAAGGTTTTGAATCTTATGTTTTACCTTGTTGTCAAGAAGGAAATTTGAATTAGGACACCAAATTTGTATTAATCAGGTAGTTGGTGGACTCACCATGATAATTTCTATAGTTTCATGGTTTCAAGTTTTATATGAGATGTATTCATCAATTTTATGTTCATGAGGTTTCAACAAATTTTTTAAAGGCTCTATAAAATCAAAATTGATCATATCCATTCTCCAGCAACCTCTATTTCTCAAGATGGGACAATTTTATTCCTTGGGCACATATAAAATCAAGTAACCAACATGAATCACATAAAAAATCATGAGCACATCATTGATCAAGAAGCCACAATTTTGAACAAGGATAAAATACAAACATACTTCACCAAACTTCATGTAGTTTGACCTTCTAACAATTTAGAAAATAGACCTCTCTTGTAATTTATGGTTATATAAATATGGATGCATCTTGTTTCAAAAATAACACATATATTACTACAAATATACTTTATCAAATCATGGGATACAAGAGAAAGGGATTAGGCCTTCAGGAGTAAGGTATTATAGAACCAATGTCAGTGTGCAAGGATTATGGATATTAAGACAATGACTACACAATTTCTAGTAAGAAAGCTAATGGAGATACCTTAATGATAGGTGGGGAAAATTTTATCAATGAAAACATCAAAATAGAGGACACTCATAGCTTCTCTATTAATCCCTTTACCACTAATTATTTTATACTCCATTCATCCATACTATCAACTCCCATCCACTACATCCTACACCCCTTGATTGTAGACAACAATTCCATCTATCATAAATTTGAAGCATCCCATGACGAAAGATATCACAATCAAGAGCCAAATAAAAATAAATGTAAAATCTAAATAAAAAATAAAATAAAATGAATGTAAAAAATAACATGCGTCGAAAAATCAATAAGAAAGTAAAAAATCATTATGGATTCCAATAAAAAGTGAATTGGTGGATGAAATAGAATATTTTTTTCACAAATAAAACACATTATGTATAATAAGTGTATATTTATTTTACAGTTATCATGTAAAGCGTCACAATTCAAAAAAAAAGTTCCCAATCCTAAGACTAATCCTAATTCAAAGTCCAAAATTACAATCGAATCTCAATACTGTGTTACGAAAAAGTGTGTTGTTCTCCTTGAATAATGTTATGATGTAATTTAATATTATTTGTGGTGTACCTAGGTGATTTAGGGATGTTTCCATCACATGGTTTTGACATTCTTGGGGCTATTTTATGTGTTATATGTAACATTCGGATAAATATTTAATGTGGATTCATGCATTAAAAAAATTAATATTGGAAAAACTTAGTACTAAAAATTAAATGATGGGGAAATGGTTTTTTAAGTTCATGGTATTAGTCAAATGGTTTATGAAATACCACTTGGTGGTTTTTTGTGCTATTTTATGTGTATAAAAGTAAGCACATGTGTAGTTGTTTAAGGTTGACTAGTTTGATGTTTGGTTTGGGAGAGCATCTCTTGTAGGTTGCATATGTGTGTTTTTGAAGGATGGAATGGGATGTATTCTTACATGATTGTTCAAATGGATTTCATGTAGAGAGATTTGTGTTTCATTAGTGTTCATGGATACTTTGAAGATGCATTATAATGATTTCATTACTAAATAATACTTGAGTGATGGTTGATTTTAGAGGCTAGGTTTTTCCCTTTTTTTGGTTTTCCTAAAATATGCCTTATGTAATCTTTGATGGTATGTTGTCTATTCTTTTTCATATGGATTTTGACTACTTTTTTTTTTATTTTCTCTATTTTTATTATGTGAAAATTTTCATAGATGGCTGAAAATATCCTTTCACACCCCCAATCACATTCCAAAGTCCCAATTCTCAAATATAAAAACTAAATATACACATCCTCATCCTAAAAAAAATAAGCTAATAATTTTTACCACAAGATATGATGTCACTCTCTCAAGGTGTTCACTTTCAGATAAGGCCAATCTAGCTATCAAAGATCACCATCACATTTTTAAATTGTATACTAGTGTAATTATCCTAGAAAATCAACTTCATAATGTAAGATATTATTGGAAAATAATGAAAATTGAATCTATATCAATGACGTCAAATAAACATGAGACTAAAAGTTGAAACTTTAGACATCCAAAGCACTCCTAAAAGTAATAAAATCCAAAATAAAAAGAAAAAAGAAAAAATAATAAAGAGAATAATCCATCCAATGGTGAAAGACACTTAGTGGAAACTTGGGAAAGTACCATGATGAAAACCCATTCATGGGTTTCATGTGTAAAATTAATCATCTATGTGTCTCATTACAATTGAGGGTAATTTTTTTCATGCATTCCACCATACTTACTGCCTATCATGTCATCCCACCATACCCATCTGTAAGAGTCGCATAAGGACTCAAGCTTATAGAATCACATACACAACCAAATATAGCCTTCCACAATGAATTAGAAATATAGGATTATGTAAGCAATATTTGATATGATGAATTAATTATTTATGATGTAAATATGAGGCCTTGATTATATAAGCAAGGTGAGAGGATAAGTGAGCACAATATTATGAAATGTGTCAAAAATGATATACATTTGACACAAACAAATAAATATCCTATATGTACCATATGTAAAATTAGCTAAAAATTGTGAATAGGACCTATGTTGTAAACTGGTTAGGAAACATCCTTGTTCATATTAATAATTGAGGGAAATATGTCTCATCCATCCTACTATACCCATACACCATATCCATTTAGCCTCAATTCATCCATCTTCCTTTACCACCTTGATCTTGACAAGGATTAAGAGCAAAAACTTTAAATGTGCTTTAGTGAATTCTTGACATGATTATCCTTTGGCCATGTACACCATCTAAGATCACGCCATCACCGACATAACACTATATAACCTCTTATCTTGGATAAAAAATATTATCCAATTTTGATATAGTCCTTGGACATCCATTCTTAAAATCCCCCATTAGTTCATTTTACATCCATCCCATCCCAACTCCTAATCTCTCAACCATTCCATTTAATCCACCTTTAGCTTGGCATCTAGGCTTGGATTTCCCTTTCCATTGGTTCCACCATTGAGATGAAAACAAAAACAAAATATTTTTAACCTAATCTAAATCTAAAATATGATCCCTAAGACAATCCATTCATGTGCAAGCATCAAATCCAAGCAATTCTTGCTCTATATCCCATGCAAATCCTAATCATCCATAGGATTTATTCCTTATATTGTTGCAATTAATGTTTAATCTTAAATCAATCCAATCAATGCCACTGGGATATACTGCTCCAAATTTTATCATAATTAGCAACACTATATTTACATCATTCACATAATCAACAATGATATCATCATCATCAAATCAATCTATGGCTCATAACTTGAATAAAGGAAAAGTCTAATCTCGTCCTAGCCTTTTACCTTGTGTAGCATCATAAATTATCGGCCTTGACAATTTCACACTATGTTTAGCTCCACCTTATGTTCCTGAACCTAGTTACACTAATAATTTTTCCATTTTATTTTCATTTTTGAAAAATAAATATATAATTAGAAATTAGTAGTAATTATTTATTTAGTGGTAATAAAAGATCCAAAATAGGTCCGGTCTAGGGTGCCACTACCCTTGACCAACCTATTTTGGACCGATTTTGAATATGTTATTATTGGAATTTTTATGTTTACAAATTCAAACTCATTTGTTGGCTTTTCACAATTAATTTCATGAGAAATGAATAAATGCATATAAATATAAGTCATTTTCACTATTTAAAACTAGAAGCAATCAAATAGGAAAATTGAATTCTAACTGTGAATCCATAATACAATCAAGAGCATAATCAGGAAAAAAATTCATTATTCAAGATCCATATTAGAAATTTATAACGTTCATAAGTAATATTGTTTATGTTTTGAGTACTAAGACTTGTAGGACTTTCTATCAACAAGAAAATATTCCTTGCATGAGATGTGTATCATGAATTAATTTCATCAAGGATATTAGATCTGAGTGGTAAGTTGCAACACTTGTCATTTATCACTTTTTTTTATTCATTTGCCTTTGCCCTATTGAGGGTAAGCACTCTTTACGTCATCTTAGTCATTATGGAGGTAGAAACACCAAAATAGGGTTTGACTTAGGCAAGCTCCTATATGGCACAACTATTTCTCCCCCCTCTTGTTTACAGGTGGAAAAAATAAAGTTGATTTGGGATAATATTGAAGACCTAATAGAAATATTAGGCATTCAAGTCTCGTATATCAACAAATTAGGGAAAGAAGAATTATTAATCAAAAGAAAAAGTTATGAAATTGATTCCACGAGGAAAAAAATTATAGATTGTAACCTAGTAATACCTATTCATAGATTCTAGAAAGTAGAATCTTCTGGTCTAGGGTGTCACTGCCCTTGACCAAGAAACTTCATCTCTAATTTGCATGTCAGGTTCCTCTTCCTCTACACTTTTATTTTATGTCTTTAATTTTTGTGTTGTAATTATGTACTTTCTCGAAATCAAATCAATTTGTGCTAGATTCATAATTAACCTAGTTGTACATTTAAATAATCAAACCAATCCAATTTATAATCAAACAATTAACCTCACAAACACAAAAGAGGACAAACTTTATAGATTTTCTATTGAGGATAGTAGGCAAGTGATCTAGTGTGATCAATTTTGGTTCCTCACTAATGTACTATTGGGAAAGGTGTTATTTAGACCCTAGATTAATTTTACCACATCACACCTTGATCCTAAACCACCCTAATCTATCATCTCCTCGATCTCATCCCCTCATCCACCACCTTGGATTCAATATTTCACAAGGTACTACATCATGCATTTTATGGGTATTTGTTTGCTTATGTTTTTGTGTTTATTTATTTCCTATAGTCCTAGTGATCCATACATCACACCATCATGATGACCCTCATCCTTTATATGAATAATATAAATTAAATCCATTGATATTTCCAATTCATGTTATGAAATAACTTATACAATAGGATAATTTAATAGAAATATGTTGAAAATACTTGATAATTATACGCCACTTGAGGGGGAAACCTCCTAATCCACTTCAAGAGAAGATACCTCCAATAGTATTCACTAAGAACATAATACTCAATATCATGATAATAAACTACCTATACTTCCTATATACATCATACTTGTGCCTAGGATATCACCCATACTGACCTAGATAACCCTATATAAGCCTTAGACCAACCTAAATAAATAAATAATAATATAATAATGATAATATGACTTAATTAAGAGTTAAGGTAGCCACAATATAACTACTCATAACACTATACACACTATAGGAGTGGGGGCATAACATTTCCCTCCTCTTTACAAAAGGATTGTGCTCAATGCCAACATTTTTTCTTCTTCATCATCTCCTTTTCCGCATCAGCTTCTTCTTCTACTACTTCTTCTTGTTCTTTTATTTGTTCCTGCTCTTGTTCTTTCTCTTGTTCTTTTTCTTTCTCTTTCTCTTTCTCTTTATTTTCTTCATTAAATTGTTCTTTCACTTTATCTTTCTCTTTCTCTTTTTCTTTCTCTTTCTTTTTCTCTTTTTCACTTTCCTCTTTTTTGTGGCTACTTTTGTTGTGAAGAAGTTCTAGAAAGATAATTTTATAATAAATCACATAAATGAATTCAAAATACTCTAAAATGTTTCTTGTAACTTAACAAGGCGTAGGTTACACTTTCCAAAAAAATCTCCCAAAAATTAAGCTTTTTGTAGCCTTGAGAGCGAGTTTGTTGAAAAAACTAACTCTACAATAAATCACTTTTTTCTACTTAAAATTATCTAAAATTTATATTTTAGGCTCCAATATTACTTCTTCAAAAACCCACTAAAAATAAATAACAAATTCTATAGGATTTGGGAGGTATGCACTTTGCAAATAAATTGGGTAGAAACCTTAATTTTGCAATAAACTACTCAATTATGCTCAAATTCCATTTAAATTTGGATTGTAGTTTTTTTTAATATTTTTTAAAAACCTTTAAAAATTAGACAAGAATTGGCCAAAATCTAGGAGATATGTGTTTCACAAAATGACCTCCAAAATTGAAAAAAATGCTTTATCATCACAGTGTGAAGATCATTCTTTAATACCACTTGTTATGAAATAACTTGTACAATATAATAATTTAATAGGAATATGCCACAAATACTTGATAATTATATTCCACTTCAAGTGGGGGATACCTTCAATAGTCTTCAATAAGAACACAATACTCAACATCGAAATAATAAACTACCTATACCTCCTATATATATCATACTTATGCCTAGGATATCAACCATGCCAACTTAGATAAACCTATATAAGTCTTAGGTCGACCTATATAACTAAACACAAATATAATAATGATAAGATGACTTAATTAGGAGTTAAGTTAGCCACAAGCCGACTACTGATAACACTATACACACTATAGGGGTAGGATCATAACAATCAATCTCCACCATTGATCAAATATCAATTGAAGCATATAAATAAAATCCTATATTCATTCATATCCACTAGAGAATAACTTCATCATTAGATCTAGAGCACTAGATAATTATCAAGAAAGCTATCATTATCAAGAAATTTCACTATCTAGCAAGAGAAACTATCATTATCAAGATCTCATATCTCTTATCTACTATCTTTGAGAAAATATCATTGCTACCATACTATCATTATGTTATCATGGTTATTTTATTTTGAAGAGAAACCCACCTATCAAGCATTCAATCTACTATCAAAGAAAAAATGCAGCAAATCAAGGTCGTTACTATGGTATGATTGTTTACTATTTATTATTGTGTATAGATCTTGATATTTATTAAGTGATTGTTGAGTGTGAGTTTGGTACTTTCATTACATTGTTCCTATTTTCATGATTGGCATTTTCATCATCCACATTTTGGCACACATAGTGGGACCCATACCCCTATTTGATATTTATTTTTGAAGATTTTTATAACCCCATCTTGTTGGTTTTTAGTTATTTTATGCAAAAAATTATTGGAGCTAACTTTTTGGAGGTTGAAGGAAAAACCCTAGTTTTTGAATATTTCATCATATCTTTCAAAAAACTAGGATTTTTTCTATAATTTTTTTACTATTATTTTGGATGATCTTAGGAGGCTATAATAAAACAATCAACTCTAGATCATCAATATTCAGTGAGTCATGGTCATTATAGAATTTTTAATAAGTCTATTTCTTTTACGTATATCAACAATCTTTTATTTTTTTAATAATTTTGGAAATATCTCAAAAATTCAATAGGGGTTTATTCCTTGGATTTTAAATTTTTTAGATTAAAAAATTCATGAAATTATCAAATCCATGTCGACTAGGTTTTTTTCATAAATTTTCTTTTTAGGGCACAGATTAAGGAATTTTTATAGATATTTTATATTTTTAGAAATATGTCAAAATTTTAGAAGGTTTTTATTCTTGCAATTTTTAATTTTACAAAAAAAAATATTGCAAAATAATCGGATCTAGTTGACTATGTGAAAACCAAAAAAAATGAAATTGTAATCTTGTGATAAGCCTATTTTTTCTTTACATCTTTTTTTTTGAATCATAACTTTAAGTTTTTTTAATCTTTCCAAGAGTTTTATTATCATTTCTAAAATCATATGGAATCCATTGGTTGTATCATTTTTTTCTTTAGACTATCTTGTTTGTCATATTTTCGCACATTTAAAATTGGGCTTAAAATTTACCATTCACATTTTGATTTGGGAACTAAAACAAAATAAATATATTTCAATCCCCGAGATCTACTTATGTATGCTCTTCTCTTATGTCTTGGAGTGGTCATTAGGATTGGAAATAAGTGATATTGTTTCTATGTCCTAGGCTTTTTTGTTGGTCTTTGAATTTTTAGGAGATGCAAATCAACCTGCAAACCCTTAAAATCCTCAACAAGAAGAGAAACCAAATCCTCAAGAACAAAATCAACCACAAAAACAACCTCCTCCATCAATCACTCAACCCCCTCTTGGCACTCAACAAAATTTAATGAGTGAAATTGAGAAAAATAAAGAGCAAATTGAGGATTTAATCAGTAGGTTGAGTGATCCAAATGGTTCAACCATAGAAAGAATAACCCTAGCAAGTTCATTGGAAGATATGTTAAAAAAAGTAGATTCAATTAGCAAAGAAATAACTGGATGGAAAGATAGGAGGTAGACGACTAGGGCTTATTATGCGGATAAACTATCATATAAAGATGTAAAGGATTTAAAAATTACAAAAGGTGATTTGTGATCATTATTCATTGATCCACACAAAAATAAAAATCTTACCCTCAATGTGAAGAGGTTTCATATTCATTGGTGCCACCACTAACAAATTAGGAACCATTTTTATGATAGGTGGTACATGGTCTTTGATTAACCACCGCGCAACAATTGTGAAGTCCCTCAATATTTTCTTAGGAAACTATACATTGAGTTCATATTGAATAAAATACCAAATTATTTTTATATGAGGGACTTCTAGGGGAGAGGTGGGGGGTTGGCTCAGGACAGACCCGATGCACAGCTGGATCCTGCGTGGCAAGGGAGACGAGTTATCACTAGGCCACCTCATGAGCACATTGTTATTCCTTCCATTGTGAAGGAGAGTGCTAATGTAGAGAAATTGCAGGTGATCAAAACTCTGACCCAGAATGTCATCCATCATACTAGCCCTATTCTACAATGCCATCCATGGGAGTCTTCAAGTGTTGGCCTTCAAACCCATGTGTGCCAATCTTGCAGGGCGATTTGTTCATATGACCCCACCAACACTCAAGAGGTTGCTATGCAGGATCCGTCTACAAATATGGAGATGGAGAGGGAAACTAACATTTTGCATGAGGCATATGGAATTCATAGTTAGGTAAAAGCTAGCATGTTCATTGAATTTAATTTATTAAATTTTGATTTTGAAATGCAAGATTAACTAATTTATTTTTTATGATTTTAATAAAATTGTAGGGTCATAGTGTTGAAACTAGATACACCGTCCCTCCACCTATTTATTTATGCCATACACCTATCGATGGGGTATGTAACTAGTAAACAATTATAAATTTATTATGTGTTAATAGAATTGTTTTACGAATGGTATTTTAATATGTGATTTTGGATGTTGAACAAGGTAATATTAGAGGTTTCAAGGGAACACCTCTCATTGCTAGTGGATTTACTCAAACCTACACAAAGGTAATAGAATAAAGAGTTTAACTAATGAATTGTACTTAATATATTTGTGTAGTTTATATGCACATTGTTGATTACATTAAAAAATTTGTTGTTTTATTTTTAGATGTTGCAAGCTAAAACACCTCTCAATGTGACAAGGGAATGGAGATCAGTGTTTCATCTACTATACAATCCTTGATGGATCTGACAGGGGAGGTATGAGGAAAATTAGTGATTTTCAATTTACATTCATTGTTATAGATGTTAGTTAGTGAAAAATCAAACCATTACTGATTCATAGTTTAATTTATATTTGGATGGTTTATATAGGGATTGAGCATGACTGAGCATGGGCATGTGAATATTTCCCTCACGGAGAGAGATCATGAGATGGCAATAAGTGATTATTTTTTCAAATATATCATTTTTTATAATTTAATTTCTATATATTCATGACTTTACTTCTTATTGTAACAATTAAAACTTCACCATAAACTAAACACTAGGAGGAGGAGGAGGAGGAGGAGCACTCCTCGAGCATAGAACAAACGAGTGACTGGCTTATTGCCATCTAATCGACAAGAAAAGGGAAATAATTTATTTTTAGAGCAAGGAGAGAGATGAATTTTGATTCCAAAGCCCTTTGTTTTATGCCTACATGGTAGTTTTGTACATATTTTCTATTAGACATATTTGACATTGTATGCCTATATAGAATTATCGTAAGCCTATATGGTTATTTTGTACATATATTTCATACTTATATTGACATACATTGATGTATGCCTACATGGCTATTTGGTTAATACAAATATATTTTATCGATGGTGTCCATGTTTGCATTCTAAATTGATGGTTCAATAGATATGAGGTACATGTATTCAAGTGTATACTTTACAAGTTATGTGTATACTTTTTGACTTACATGTGTTCCAATGTATACTTTATGACTTATGTGTTTTCATGTGTATACCTTGTATTCATGCATATACTTTGTATTAATTTGTGTATAGTATGTTTTCGTGTGTATACTTCAAGGCTTACATGTTTTTGAGAACTTGTGCTTCCCTTATTCACATGTACATTCTTGACTTATTCACGTGTATACTTATTAATTGGTTATCCCTAGCATTGATCATTGTTGTCCTTCATGGTTTGTCTTGAATATTAATTGATTGATGCCAAACAACTTTATCTAAATGCAAAAACCACATTTTCAATTGGTATTCCATGAAATGATTCATAAAAGGTTCCAATATGTTCTTGATCCATCACCATATGAACAAATTGAAAGATTTATATGTCAAATTTTTACAATATTATTTCTTGTAAATGAAGTGGACTCAAGAGAAAGCAAGTTATAATTTATAATACAAATATGAAATGGACTCAACGTTGTCCTAGACCCCCGAATAGGTCTATTTAACAAAGTAACATGCTCTCAATCACTCTTCCAATTGCAAAACACCAGTGGGAAGAATTTACCAGTTTGCAAATCCACAAAATCCATCATTTTTAGGGCGTGATTGGCCCTCTAACCCCACTATCCTTTAAACTGCCACTTTTCTCAAATTTCACTAGGGTTTATTAAAAGACCCATATCTAGACGTCATACAACCTCAAAACCTCTTCCAAAACTCTTCATTCTACCTACACAAACTTAATTGACCACCAAATTATGTTGCCCCTTGACTTTACCCACTTTTACTCCCTCAAATCTCTCTTTTTCATTCAAAACCCCTCTATTCCCAATTAGGGAATCATGCCATAACATAACTTTGAGCTCCATTTTCCTTGCAGATCATTTGAACACATCAAAATCCACAACCTCAACCTATTTACAACCTATTCTAACTTATTCTCAAGAAATTTATTCTATTCACCTCATCTAGCCTTGCTTTTAATGCCTAAATTTTGAATTTTGAATAGGGGCATAATTAGTAATCTCTTCCATGCCTTTACCAATAATATTTTCTTATTTGTACTTACATAATTGACTCAAATGACCCCACACTAACTCAAAACTAAAAGAAAGATTACAGAATGGGCTATCATGGCCTTATTTGACATTATAATGACTAAAACAATTGAAATAGACCTTCTTCATCAAATGGAGGAACAAGGTGCTTTGCACCAATGATCATACACTTTTTTTGTGGAATACTCATACTTCTCAACCGTCATGTGTATGTTTCTCTTTTCCATTATTTTGCATGTCATCATAAGGGATCAATTTGGTTGAACATAGATCATATCAATTCCATGTGTTTGGGTGCGAAAGAGGACCATAGCTAGCATAAACCTACCTATCAAGACACATTGGATCAGCTAATTTGGTCACATGAATTGCAAAAAAAATTTGCACCACTTTGCAACTTTGCACTGCTTTCATTTGACACTTTTTTCATCAAGTAAAAATTGGACACCATAGGAAAATGACTCTGAGATAACAAAATCTAAGAGAGGTTATTGTAGAGGGACCCAACGCAATCCCATAGGCTCAAAAAAAGAGTTTGAAAGAATCAAGGTTTCCAAGTAATATCCCATCAAATTTTGCTTCCCTTTTGCACTTTGGACCCTTAAGGGATCAATCCAGTTGAATGTAGCTCGAAGTGATTTCGCATGTTTGGGTGTGAAAGAGGACCATTCCTAGAATAAACATACCTATTCGGACACATTGGAAAAAAAAATTTGGTCACACGAGTTCTGGAATGAAAGTTGCACCACTTTGCAAGTTTGCACTACTTACATTTGACACTTTTTCTATCAAGTGAAAATCCGCCGCCACGGGAAAAACATTTTGAGATAGCCAAAAATGAGAGAGTTTTTTGTAGAGGTTACCAACATGATCCTATAGGATTAGATGAGAATTTTTTAAGCATCATGGTATTCGATTAACAACATGCTAAGGTTTGTAGCCATTTTGCACTTTGGTCCCTTAAGGGATCGATCTGGTGGAATGTAGCTTAGAGAAATTCCACATGTTTGGGTGTAAAAGAGGACCATTCCTAGTGTAAAAATACCTATTTGGCAGTTTTGGAATGGTCCTCTTTGTCACATGAGTTGCAAAATAAAAGTTTCACCACTTTACAACTTTGTACTATTTGCATTGTTCACTTTTTCTATCAAGTGAAAATTTGCCGCCATGGGAAAACCACTCCAAGATAGCTAAAATTGAGAGAGGTTTTGTAGAGGGGCTCAGCATGATCCTTTAGGATCAGACAATAATTTTTTAAGTGTCACGGTATTTGAGTAACAACATGCTAAAGTTGGCAGCCATTTAGCACTTTGGACTCTTAAGGGATCGATCTAGTTGAATGCACCTCATAGTGATTCCACATGTTTGGGTGTGAAAGTGGATTGTGCCTAGCATAAACACACCTATTTGGATGCATTGGAATAGTCCACTTGGTCACATGAGTTTCAAAACGAAAGTTGCACCACTTTGCAACTTTTCACTGCTTGCATTCGACTCTTTTTCCATCAAGTGAAAATCCGCCCCCACGGAAAAACCACTATGAGATAGCCAAAATCGAGAGAGGTTTTTGTAGGGACTAACATGATCTTGTAGGATTAGATGAGATGTTTCTAAGCATCGCGGTATCTAAGTAACAACATGTTGAAGTTTTCTTCCCTTTTGCACTTTGGACCCTTAAGGGATCGATCTAGTTAAATGTAGCTTAGAGTGATTTTGTGTGTTTGGGTGCAAAAGAGGACCATGCCTAGTGTAAAAATACCTATTTGGACACATTGGAATAGTCTATTTGGTCACATGAGTTGTAGAACAAAAGTTGCACCACTTTGCAATTTTGCATTACTTGCATTTGACACTTTTTCCATCAAGTGAAAATCCACTGCAACGGGAAAACCAATCCTTGATAGCCAAAACCAAGAGAGGTTTTTTTAGGGGGGCTCAACACAATTTTGTAGGATTAGATGAGAATTTTCTAAGCATCATAGTATTTGAGTAAAAAAATGCTAAAGTTTTCAGCTATTTTGCACTTTGGACCCTTAAGGGATCGATTTGGTGGAACATAACTTAGAGCGATTCCGCATGTTTGGATATGAAAGAGGACCATTCCTAGCATAAAAATACCTATTCAGATGCATTGGAATAGTCTACATGGTCACACAAATTTCATAACAAAAATTGCACTAATTTACAACTTTGCATTTCTTGCATTTGACACTTTTTCCATCAAGTGAAAATCTGCTGCCTTGGGAAAACCACTCCGACATAGCCAAAACTGAGAAATTTTTTTGTAGAGGGGCCCAATGCAATCATGTAGGATCAGAATTTTTTTTTTCTAAGCATCATGGTATCCGAGTAACAACATGCTAATGTTTGCAGCCATTTAGCACTTTGGACTCTTAAGGGAACAATCTCGTTGAATGTACCTCGAAATGATTTCGCATCTTTGGGTGTGAAAGAGGACCATGAATAGCATAAAAATACCTATTTAGATGCATTGGAATAGTCCACTTGGTCACATGAGTTGCAGAATGAAAGTTGCACCACTTTGCAACTTTGCACTGCTTCCATTTGACACTTTTTCCATCAAGTGAAAATTTGTTGCCATGGGAAAACCATTTTGACATAGGAAAAACCAAGAGAGGTTTTTGTAGAGGGGCCCAACACAATCTTGTAGGATTGGACAAAAAATTTTCTAGGAATCACGGTATTTGAGTAACAACATGATGAAGTTTACAACCATTTAGCAGTTTGGACTCTTAAGAGATTGATCCGGTTGAACGTACCTTAGAGCGATTCCGCATGTTTGGATACAAAATAGGACCATTCATAGCATAAAAATACCTATTCAAATGTGTTGGAACAATCCTCTTGGTCACAAGAGTTGTAGAATTAAAGTTGCACCACTTTGCAACTTTGTACTTCTTACATTTGACACTTTTTCATCAAGTGAAAATCCTCTACCACAAGAAAAACACTCTGAAATAGCCAAAATTGAGAGAGGTTTTTGTAGAGGGGCCCAACATGATCCTGTAGTATCAAATGATAATTTTCTAAGAATCATGGTATCCAAGTAAAAACATGCTGAAGTTTGTAGCCATTTAGCACTTTGGACTCTAAAGGGGTTAGTCTGGATAAACATACCTTAGAGCGATTCTGCGTGTTTGGGTAAAAAAGAGGACCATTCCTATTATAAATATACCATACCTAGATTAAATTTACCTTTTAATTAGAAAAAGGTCAATAAAATTCATCGCTTCCTTGCATTTTTCTATATTTTTACCTGAAATCTGATGTTTCCTTGAGTTGTACGGCTTTGTACAAGGTGATTGTGTTCTATTTTTCAATATATTTGTGTTTCCACAGACCTAATAAATGTTTAGAAACCCATTTTTATGTTAGGGTGCTTATTTTGTGAAAGGGAATAAGTTTTATGGGGTTTGTGTTGTCGCCCCTCTAGATTTTGATGGAAAATGGAATGAAAAATGAGGTTTCACCCTAGGGATTGATAAAATATTGCATGTAGAGGTTGGTTTATTGTCTTTTAAATTTGTGTAGGTGATTTTAAGAAGGTCTGAGGTGGTGGAATTTTTTGGTAAGGTGTGGAACCTTTCATTTCAATAAACCCTCCTCATACTAGCATAAAATAAGGGTTTTGTGGTTTGGCATGGTGGAATGAGTTTCTCCTAAAACAAATTGTGGATCTGAGGGTTTGGATACATGATAATCTCTACCCCAACAAGTTCAGGAGGTTGTTGGATGTTTAAAGGTTTGCTCCTTTGTAAATTAGGACTAGCTAGTCTAATGAGGACAGTGAAGAAGGTCATTTTTGATGCAAATGTTTTAGGACAATCACTATTGATTTTAAAGTTGTATGAGCGTTAATTTGCACCTGTAATGAAAATTCTGATTTCACCCCTTTACACTTTATAAAAACAAAGGTAGAGGTTTAATTCTACCTAAGTTCGCTGCCTTCATTCCACTTGGCACCTATTTTGCATGTCGATGTAGGTGTTTCTATCTAGGATGCCCACGTGGTGTGAATACGCCTGTGTGACGTGCTTATGTCCCTGACAAATTCTTGCATCTAGATCCTATAGAAGAATTACCATTCCCATTGGGAGTCAACTTGTAACACCCTCTTTGGTTGATCGACTCAGATATGAACATTTTCTTCCTCTCTACTTCATATACACTCATTCGCATTTCATTTGGAAGCGGGATCTCTTCACATCCTCTCTTCAATCCCTTCACAATCTCTCCTACAATCTCTTCATAAGCTCTAAGAAAATTCTCCACTTTCACGCATTCATCCACAAGCTTTGTAGTAACACTTTACACTTCACAGCAGCAAGATCAACACTCCATCACTTTAATAGAGCAAGTGTCTAATGAAACACCATGACAACAGGGGCAATAGTTCCTCTCATTTTTCTCCCCCACAAGCCTTGAGTGCTTTGGGTGGAGGTGGTAAGATTTCACTCCTCTCCTCTATTATTTGGTTTAGTATAACACTATTTTGTAGTGATTTTGAGTACTTTACTTCATTTCATACCTTTATCTCTATCCATCTGGTTTTTCATGGAGGTGGAAACACCAAAATGGGGGTTTGACTAAGGAAAACCCCTATACAGCCCCAAAATTCTCTCTTTTGTGTGTGTAGGTATTGAGAACATTCATGAGCTGGAGGATTCATCACTCACACATTCGTAAGTGTTTCCTTTCCCTTTCTCTCCTTGTCTTTATCTTTTCTATTTCAATCTATTTCCTTTATCACATTCTGTTGCTTTCTAGAAATTCTCAGTAATTAGCTTAGAAGTATCCACTTAGCTATTTTTTATGATAAACCCGCTCTCTAGTTTGTACGAGATGCTAGTGTGCCACACTATCATCTGCATTCTACACTGATGTCCTTTGATGGAGAGCTTGTCGGTTTGTCCAGAGAATATTTGTGACCTGCTCTTTTTGGTTCTAGAACTCTCACCGTTGTCCTTTGAGGTAGTTTAGGGTAGTTCACGCCATGAGGCTCTCTAAGTGAAGAGAGCTCATGAGTAGTGAATCCCCCTTCTCTACATTTTTGTGAACCCGACATGAAGAACAATGTTCTTGAAAAAAATAGGAATCTATTTACCCCTACTTGGTGGGGTCATAACTTTTGACTCGGTGTTCCAAATTCAGAACCGTTTGCACCGTTGGAAAGGTCTCCTACATAAATAATTTAGTCCCTAAAATACTAGTGCCTTTGGTAGTTAAATTTTAGGAGCAGATGCAAATTTTAACCCCAAATTTTTCCTTAGAGACCTCTGAAAATGCAAATTACTAAAACATAGAAAATACCAAAAAAATCATAATGAATTTAATATCTTCTTTTATTAATTCTATATCTAATTTTTTTCAAAATTTTAATGATATTTCATTTCATGCATGTGACAGTGACTTTTCTTTGCCCATGTCACTTTATATCTTTGATCCTTCTCATAAGAGTTCTCCTACTTTGGAGGATATCTTGTTGCAAGAAGATGAAATCATTGATACCTGTAGACATCTAAATTTTACCACTTCCACATGGTCAAAATCATCTACTCTATTCATCTATTTCGTTAATAATGATTAAATTATTTATTTAATCAGTGTTTGATTTTATGCCTAAGGTTCCTAAAGTATGTAATAAAATAATTAAATACTTTACCTTAAACTTTTTCTTCTGTAAATTAAATAAATATGTCAATTTATTCTATTTAATCAGTTGACCTTTTTGATTAAAATCAAATTTTAATTCCTCATTTTCTCTGTCCTTGTCACATTCTCCATAATCCTCTTTTAATTTGGATTAAATTAATTAATCCATTATTAAGATGTGCACCACTTAATCAAGATTAGTGTCACATCCTCCAGAATCTCCCACTTGCATGCTTTTTTTTGTCAACCTTTTCATTTTCATTTCTTAGCCTTGACCCTCTTTCCCATGTGAATTTTTAATTCACATTTATTCACCCTAGGTCCCTCTCTTCCCCATGTGAATTTTTAATTCACATTTTATCCTTCCAAGGCTTACCTTATCCCCATGCAAATTCTAAAACATTTGACTTGTCGCTTCACATGTGCCAAAGACTTCTAGAACATTAGACTTGTCACATCACTCACATGTGGAAAATTCCCATGCTTTTGGAAACCCTATCTTATCCATTAGATTCTCTCAAGCATGTGAATTTTTAATTCACATTTATTTCTCCAACCAATTTCTCATTCCCCATGAATATTTTTGAGGAATTCTAAAATTCCTTAAGTGTCTTTTTCACTCTCATTTGGGGACAAAAAGTTCCTTTTTGGAGAAACCTTCTCATCCCCCAAGGTACTTACAAGGTACTTGTCCTTCCTCCACATCATGTACCTTCCTTCCACCTCACTTCCACATCATCTCATCCTAGGCCATCTCATATTCAACATGTAAAAATGTGCGGGCTTGTGAGTCCTCAACTCACCATAGCACTCCATCTTGGATTTGTTGGTTTAATCTCAACCATTGAATTCTCTAGAGAATTAAAATTTCTCTATAAATACTCCCCTCTCTTCTCTCATTTTAACACTTAGCCATTTTCACCCTTATGCTACCAATTTTATTACTCAACTTGCAAGAATTTTCCCTCATCTAATTAGGTCATTTAGCCATTAGCATTTGCATTTTATCATATTGTTCATCTTGCATCTAGCCATCCCCATAGCCATCCAAGGAGCACACAAGCTTTCAAACATCAAGGTCCAACCAAGGGATTCAACAACATAAAGGTATAATCATTTGTAATCATTATTTTTTTATCTTTCTTTGTGTTATCATTCCTTAAGCTAATCTTGAGGTGTACCTTTTGTGTTCTTCCATTAGTGCATAATATTTTTTTTGCATCTTTAGAATAGGATAGACATTCGAAGGGATCACAATACCTTTCTAAATGATACTCTACCCTCTATTCATTCTGATGCACTCTCTTTTAGAGATGATGCATTCGTGAATGATGAATCTTCTACTCATTCCAATGCAATCTCTTCTAGGGATGTTACATTTGTGAATGATGAATTTATTATCTATTCAAATGCACTCTCCTCTAGAGATGATGCATTAGTTGATGAAAAATATCCTTCCACATTTGATCCTATTTGGATTGATGTTGATAATATGTCTTCAAATAATTATTCTACTATTTGTGATGATTCTGTAAATGTAATCTATGTCTCTATTGCCTCTCAAAAGCCTAAGAGACTGATTATTTACCTAACTCTAGCTAGTCCTTCATCTAAAAGGGTTTGTTCTCTTGATGGTGTTCCATTTGATAGTGATTCCCTTGATCCTACTAAGGCTCCCTCCTATAGAGTGTTATCCCGTACCTATGATACTAGAATGAATAAACAACTAAGACTTCCTCAAGCACCTGAACCTGCAACTAAAGTACCTAGTGATCACAATCTTGTTGAGCAACTTCGATTTACTCGAGCTAAGATCTCACTATGGGAATTTCTTTAGTCTTCTTCATTTTATCAAGGTATGCTTCAGGAAGCCTTGCAAAAGATCCTCTTGCCTTCTTTCACTAGGCTGATAGATGTTGATGCATTGATTGTGTATATTTGTGCAAATTCGTCGAATATTATGTTTTATCTCCAAGAACTCCCGCCTCTGAAAGTATAGAAGAAAAAATATCCTCTAATGATTATAGTTAACATTAATAAGAATGGTATTAGACATACTCTCATTGATGCTTGTTTGGCGCTTAATGTATGTAGCATTGATCTATTGCCTAAAATTAATGTCGATCCATCTTCTATTAATGCTTCTTCTATTGACATTCGTGGGTTCGATAATGCTAGGAGAAAAGATTTAGGTATGATAGTATTACCTTTACAACTTGGACCTGTTATTGTCCCCACTCTTTTATATGTTATGTCATAAAAGCTACCTTATAACTTCTTGTTAGACCATGGATTCATGTTATCTAGGTGTATTCCCGTCTACCTTGCATAAGTCAATTAAGTTCATTGCTAACAATAAAGTAGTCATAGTAAAGGCTAACCCTAATTCTATGCATTTATGTGAGATGGAAACTATTGGTCAAGCTTTAATTGTGCCTACTCTTATTCCTTCAGTATCTTCTGATGTGTCGATGTTTACTCTAGCAGTACCTACTATTAAGGGTACTCTTGAAGTAAAGGTCTCCGAGGAAGATCCTTCTAAAGCAAGAAACCTTAAGTTTGTTCCTTCTACCACTTCTCGAAGGAATGAATGTCTTGGTGATGATTGGGGTCCTTAAGAATTTACAAAATCCTTCATTCAAGAATATAAAGTCAACCCGATCCACTTAGACCCTTCCATAACATCATTCACACATGCTATCAAATATGATCAGTCTTTTGCATCGTTGGATAATGTGAATGAAAATTGTAATATTCTTAGTGTTGATCCTCCTTCTGAGGAGGATGATTATGCCTTTGCTGAAGAGGTTAATATTAGCAGTCCTCATAAAGAGGATGATGATCATCATTTAGAAGAGTAAATGTTCCCCCTTTATCGAATAATCATCTCTATGTAGACCCCCCCTCTTCTCATGATTTGAAAACACATTATGGCCCCGACTTTAAGCTCATCTCTAGGTATGGTTATGAGCGTAAAGGTTGTGGGAATAACGAACAAGGCATTTAGGTCCCTATAGAATTATCACCTTGCAAGCCTAATCTAGGGCTTGGTTGCTTGAATGAAAATTCTAAGCAAAAACCATAGTTGAACATTGATGTGATGTTAGCTCAACCTCATTCTCATGGATTGGTCTATCCTCCTTTGTCTTCTATCTTCTTATCTTCTTCTAGCAAGAATTCAAACCTTTCTCCACAAGAGAAAGGGTTACTTCCTACTAGTCATCCTTTATCTGAGCAAGAGCATATTGTTTTGTAGCTTCTTAAATCCCACTTAATTACTCTTCCTCCTCCTACATGTAATAAATCACATAAACATTCTTTTTGTGCATACCATTGAGTGCCTAGCCATTCCACTAGTGAATGTAAGGCCTTGAAGGACAAAATAAAACTTCATGATTCAGGTGTCTGTTGATGCACCTGCTTGTTCTTCAAACAACAAGTGATATTGAGGTTTACCTCTATCCTATTCCAAGTATCTTGCATGGTTCTCCTCCCCTTTATGCTAGGTGTAGTGATAACTTGCTTTTAAGATGTGAATCCTTCTGATGGACCTCCTCTTCTTCTTTATGTCTTTCAAATGTAGCGTCCCTTCAGTGGATCTTCTATCTTTTGAATGGTTCTCAATGGACCCCTTTGAAAAAATTTCTCTCTAATGAATTTTGTGGAATCTAGCTTCAAATCTTGGTGTCTAGCTTGGGGACAACCCGACTACACTCATTTCATATCTTTGCATCTAGCTTGGGGGCAACATGACTAGACCTCACTTTTCAAACAATGCATCCCTTGAGTGGACCCTCGTTCCTTTTGAAGGGTTCCCGAGGGATCCCTTTGAAAGTCTTACAACTTAGCGATGGTCTAGGTGATTGTCCACTCACTGGCCTGGACAACTGCTTCCTGATGTGTTCTATCTATGGGTAAACATATCACCATCTCTGACTTTGTGAATTCTCCTTTACTTGGTCTCCCTCATGTGAGATTTCTTGGGGGATACCTTCCTTGTAGGTTTGTAGGTTTGTAAGATGTTTTTCTTGGTCTCCCTAATGTGAGATTTCTTGGGGTATACCTTCCTTGTAGGTCTGTAGGTCTGTACGGTGCTTCACTCGGTCTCCCTCATGTGAGAGTTCTTGGGTGATACCTTCCTTACAGGTCTGTGGGGTTGTAAGGTGCTTTTCCTAGTTTCCTTTTTGTGAAAGTTCTTGAAGGGTAGCCCCCTTACAAGACTGTGAGATTGTAAGGTACTTTCATACTTTAGCTTTGTAGTTTCATGGAGCTATGAAGTCCTCTCTTACACTTTTGAGTTTTCCAGACCGTGCTTTTCTTCCTTGTCAATTCAGGTATACATCTCTTACTATGTTACTTCCTTAATACTTTACTTTACTGAAGCACTCATCAATACTCGTGCTCGCAAAAGTGGGGGGAAAATGTATGAGCATGAATTTGCACCCCTAACATAAATTCCTCTTTCACACCTTTACAATTTAGAAAACCAAAGGCATAGGTTTGATTCCATCTAATCCCACTACCTTCATTCAACTTGGCACCTATTTTGCATGTTGGTGGAGGCGTTTCTGTCTAGTATGTCCTTGCAGAACACAAACATTCACGCAACACGCTTACGTCCCTAACAGATTCCCACATCTAGAGCTTGCAGAGGCATTACCATTCCCATTGGGAGTTGACTTGTAATTCCCTCTTCGGTCGACCAACCCGAATATGGTTGTTTTCTTCCTCTCTACTTCATATACACTCATTCTCATTTCATTTGGAGGCAGGATCTCTTCACATCCTCTCTTCAATCTTTTCACAATATCTCCTACAATCTCTCCACAAGCTCTGAGTATCTTCTCCACTTTCAAGAATTCATCCACAAGCTTTGTAGTAGCACTTCACACTTCACAGTAGTAACATCAACACTCAAAAACTTCAGTAGAGCAAGTGTGGAATGAAACACCATGGAAAAAGAGGATTGATTTCCTCTCATTTTTCTCCCCCACAAGCCTTGAGCGCTTTGGGAAGAGGTGGTAAGCTTTCACTCCTCTCCTCTATTATTTGGTTGAGTCATATAACACTGTTTTGTAGTGATTTTGTGTACTTTAATTCATTTCATACCTTTCTCTCTATCCATCTGGCTATCTGTCGAGGTGGGAACACCAAAATAGGAGTTTGACTGAGGTGAACCCCTATACAACCCCAACATTCTTTTTTTTTTTTTTGTGTGTAGGTATTGAGGAAATTCATGAGCTAGAGACTTCATTACTCACACATTTGTAAGCATTTCCTTTCCCTTTCTCTCCTTTTCTTTATCTTTTCTATTTCAATCTATTTCCTTTATCACATTATGTTGCTTTCTAAAATTTCTCAATAATTAGCTTAGAAGTATCCAGTTAGCTATTTTTTGTGATAAACCCAGTCTCTGGTTCATATGAGATGCCAACACACCTCAAGGATGCTAATGCACCACACTATTGTCTGCATTATGTGTTGATGTTGTTTTGTCGAGAGCTTGTCAGTTTTTTCTAGAGAATATTTGTGACCTACTCTTTCTAGTTCTAGAACTCTCATCATTCTCCTTTGAGGTAGTGTAGAGAAGTTCACCTCGTGAGGCTCTCTAAGTGAAGAGAAATTATGACTAGTGAATCCCCCTTCTCTACAAAATTATGTGTTGTAACTCAATAATAGCTATCTAGTTTAGTCATTTGAGAAGTTTTCCTCAAAACACCACTCGAAGCCACACTTTTCACTTGTAAATTCATCATAAAACCCTGTAGCAGCAACTCCACCTTTATTTTTTGAATTCCCTTGCATAGATAAACACACACACACACCTAAAAAATACTAAGGCTAACTTACTCCACTGATCTAAACTATCAAATTCAGTGGAGTAGTCATTATTGGTATCTAGACTCTCAAAACCCCAATCTTGAGGGTTTACAGACCGATTTGAGAAAAATCAATTCAAACTAATGATAAACTCAATGGATACCCTCTTAAATAGATTCAAATGAAAGATACTTCACTATTATACCTTAAACTACTATACAAGCCATACAAGTTAATGAACAACTGAAAAAACTTGTAAAATCACTAAAATAGGGACTTTATTGACTATAAATCTTCAAGAATATAAAAGATCTCTATTTTTTTTGACCTTACATGGTTTTTATCACTTCTCTAGTCACCTAATGACCTCTTTGAGACTTTGAATACATTACATATGACCTTTTTCACATTGTTTACATTTCAAAATTCAAATTTTTCAAATTTGCCTATTAAATGCATTTAGAGAACACGGTGCTACTACACCAAACATGAACTCCAAAATTACAATATTTGAGTAAATCCCATTACAAGTAAATCTCATTACAATGCCCCAGGTACCTCATTCTCACAAATCTTTCACAATGTCACTCATACATTCAATATTATCTTTAAATGTCTACATCATAGGTGTTCATTATGAGGTTAACTTCAATTTAGTAACTTGAGATTCCCTCGCTAAGCTTCACACAATCTTTTATAATGGCTTGAAATAAAAAGTGAGATTTGTCAAGATAATCAAAATAAAGATTTTGCATTTCCTTTTTGGCTGGGATTCTCTCTGATGGCTCATAAATCAAATTCTTTTTCAACGAGAGACCAATCAATTTTTAGTAGTTTACTTACAAATATGAAAAGTAAAAGAGAAAAAAAAAGAGAATACAAAATGGAAATGAAATTAAAATATATGGAAGACACTTACAGATAGGCATGCAGGTCTTACAACTTAGTCACTCCTTGTCATACATCTTCATAATGAATTCCAACATACCTATTGCACACAACACCTCTCATGAATAGAGTAAGTTGAAATTTGAGATGCTCTTGTAATGTCTATATCATAGCTGCTCATGATAAGGTTAACTTCAAATGAATAAATTGAAATTTATTCACCAAGATTTTCACAAAATTTTGTAATTTCTTAAAATCATGATTGATATTTGTCAAGATCATCAAAATAAGGATGTTGATTTTCTTTTCTAGCTGAAATTTTCTTAGATGACTCATAAATCTGCATTTTCTACAAGGGGACACTAATCAGTTTTTAGTAGGTTACTTACAAATAGGCAAAGGAAAAGAAGATGATAGCATTTCCATCAAAAAAATTAATGTGCATACAAGTATACATTAATAAGAACCAATGTGCATACTTATAAATTAATCCAATGAACCATCTAGGTCTACTCTACTCTTTATTGTGTCAAGTATTGCTTCATGGTCAGACTCATGGACCTTCCACAAGACCTTGTTCAAAGGTCTACCAACATATTTGGTCAAACAAAAATTGGATTACATGACAAGGTTATAGTAATGAAGAATCTTACGATGCATGTCAAAGTCCTCAAACAACCAATGTTTAACACTCTTGTTTGGGTACCTTCTAAGCCACATTCTAGTAACAACAACTAAGCCTGTAGGTTATTCAATTTTTTCTCCATCTATATATGGGGCCTCCAATTTATTTTTGGCCTCAACACAACGACACAAATAATAGTTTGTTCCCTCTTCGTTGTCTTTATTTGCACTAACTACAAAAACTTTCCTTGCATTGATATGTGCAACAAATCTCTTGAAATTAGTCAACATTACAAATACACTACAAAGTAATATAGCAATATGGAATTTCAAAATCTAAGCAAGAAAATATATTACCTGGTTGAACTAGATCTGATACATGGTCAAAGTTGACTGATGATTCCATTTGTGTTAGTTCCAATGCTATCAGAGGGTGATACCTATGAAGTGGGCCGAGATAAATTTTCAACCATTTGTCAACCCACTCCCCTGACTCACAATCATTTCAGGCTTGCATTGTACATGAAGAACAAAAGCATGCCATCTTTCGAGTATCGATACTCCATGAACCAAAATTTGAGCTAAGGAAAGAGTGTAGCTCACTCGATCCTATTAGTGTACAATAATCCTCATATGGTGCAATATTAGTATCATCCATCAACCAAAAATACCTATGAACTGAAGATGTACCTTCATTACCTGGACCCATCGAAGCATTACACCACTCAACAATTGATCTTGCATCTATCAACTTTGCATTGTCTTTATAATCTAACTCTTCTCATGCTAATGCTCTTTCACACATACTCCCCCTTTCCATGTTGGGTGTCACAAAAGTTACACATGTTGTACACCTGTAATGACATGCATCCTCCTCAACCAGTAGAACATGTGTGAGTTCTTGAACTATGTTGCACAGTTATCTGACCATATCATATACCGACCGTATGTTATGCCCCTCTAAGCCAAATCACTATAGAACATCTGGAAGAAAACTTACACAAACTCTAGAGAATGTGTGCGATCATCACTAATATAAAAGTGATACTCCCTCAATACCTTCATTTGATCCTTTGTACTATCAGTTGCATGAATGAATGTTATTTTCACAAATATCAAAACCTATGTGGAGTTGTAATACTGTGACTGCACCTCACGCTATGGTTGTAGAGTGTAGTTCTCTACAAATTCAATGATTGGAATCTTCTGAATAACCAAATCACACCTTTTTTCTTGAGGCCCACTCTTTTGTAGTTTATGCCACCGTTTTATACTTCCCAAACTCTACTAGTTTTTGCCCCACCTCATCTATGCTTTCCATATGTTGACATACTGGCAGATGTTCCAAGCCACTGCAATTCTGACATGAACCAT
This sequence comes from Sequoiadendron giganteum, assembly GCA_007115665.2. Taxonomy (NCBI): domain Eukaryota; kingdom Viridiplantae; phylum Streptophyta; class Pinopsida; order Cupressales; family Cupressaceae; genus Sequoiadendron; species Sequoiadendron giganteum. The sequence continues at coordinate 652,627,432 of CM021102.1, forward strand.
CCAAACATGTCTTATAGAATATTTGGCCATCTTCTATTTCACATAATTTTTTGATAAGAAATCTCTTGAATATTTTTGTGGGGCTTGTATTCCACAATCCTGCAAAACATTGTTAGTATGCAAATCACAACATATAGAACGATAAACATCATAATGGTTAGAGAATTCAATATGTAGTCTACAACAACAATTAGTGTGTGTGTGATTTATCTCAACATAAAAAGGTTTAAGAATTTCAAAAAATCTTTGACAAATATTGATTTGAGGATAATCCATTTGAAATTTATGAAAAAATTGGTTTTGAGTCATATCAAAAAAATTATTTGGATGTGGCTCACAGTTCCGACTACCAATTATCCTTCTTACCACATCCCTTTGATTCAAAGACAGACTTGTGTTATTCTTCCAATACTCTTCAATAAGTGTTCTCAATGGTTCAACAACTTTTTTATCTTTTTTTGGTAGTCTCCTTGAGAATGCCCATAATTCATTTGAATTGGTACCCTCAATTCTTTTCCGCCTTTGAACATATTTTGATAAAGTTTTTTTACTAATTCTCATTTTTTCACTCATCTTTATAATGAGACGAGCTCTCTTTGTTTGACTGCTTACCAAATTTTATGTAATGACACATCATGTGACATTACTATCCTTTGAGTGTGAGGTCTTACCTACACTCTCATATGCATCCATTAGATTCTTCACAATAGTGTTTCCACTCGATGCATTTGATGTTCTCAACCCAAGAGTCTTCATGATGTCTCTATACTTTATACCCTACATCATTTCAACAAATAGTTGACATATTGCGGTGTCATTTATCCTTTCCAAGTACAATTTCCAAATCTTATCATCATATCTTCTACAAGTGTGTGCTATAATCTTTCCTTCCGTGTGCTTAAAAATATCCTCATCAATATTAATCAAATACTTTGGATTTCTACGCAAAATTCTAGGCGGTGTTCTCCTAGGTACATGCATCTCAACATTAAAAATTTCATCAATATTTAATTGAGGTGGGCTATATTGCATACCTTTGATTGATGGTAGAGTAGAAGATATACCTTGAGGTTCTTGTGGGGATGATGGCATACGTTCTTCATCAAATTTGAGTGATGATGTAATCTCAACTTGAGATGCGCTCAATGGTGTCCAACCATATTTACTTGCAATAGATGGTGCACCTCCATATTCACTTGCAGTAGTTGGTGTCCCTCCATATTCAATTGTGCTTAATGGTGTTCCTTTGTATTCACTTTCCATAGAGGGTGTGTCTCCAACTACAATTTATGAATTTGTCTTACCACGATGCTTTCGCATTTGTGCCCTTTATGCTGCCAAATCTTGTTCTCTTTTTTATGGTTGAGGTTCCTCTTTAGTTGGCTTATTTTCATCAATAGTACCCAATTCTTATTTTCATGATATGCCCTCAACTGTTCTCTCTCCTTTTCTCTAAAGGTTTCATACTCTTTGTCTGTTAGTTTATTCCTTATTCGCTTCTTCAGCATGGCAAATAATTTTACTTGTAGCATGGCAACATGAGATGAATATTACTTCCTAAAATATTTATCCATTCAAATAAATGAAATATATGTCATTCAAGGCTTCATAAAAAATACTTACAATCATCTTGTAGAAGACTATTTCTAGCATAGAAAAAGGTGTTAGAGTAAGGGTCTTAACTTAAGTATGTTAATTAAGTTACCTTTATTCCTTTCTTAAGATTTCAATTTAGTTTGCATATTGTAACAATTAAATAATTATATTAATTATTAAATGTCTATCTATTAGGGTTGCACAATCTCCTTTCATAAGGATTGATCATTGTATTTTACTCACACTCTTTGATTAATATATTTTTATCTTTTAGAGAACCCTTGTGTTTTTTGTCTCCATGCCTTCTTCTGTGATACGTTATTTGCATGTAGGTGCTCTTTGGGGTATGTGTAGTTGGGTTTCTCAAATTCTACATGGTATTAGAGCTCTAGACCTGCAACTTTATATTTGTCTTCTGAAGATATGGCCTTTCAATAAGTTTCAAGTGCAAAGGTTTTCATAGGCATATTTTTTGCAAGATCCAGGGGTAGCCGATTTTTCAAGACACTTTGAGCTCAAATGGAGGTCACCATCATGTTCACAGTGGCTCAAAACCTTAGGAATTCTTATCAAGGCATTGATTTTCGAGAAATTTTTTTTTGAGGCAAAAAAACATTGCTAGGGAGGTCGTATGTCCTCCCTAGCATGCTTCACGAGGCGAGAAATTTAAAAAAAAAAAAAAAAAATTTAAAGAAAATATTAAAAAGGGGTTTTAAAAAAGAACGGCCCATATATTAGGGGCTTGCCACCCAGTGGCCACCCATTTGCAACTAAGCAGCCTCCCCTCCACCATTGCCATTGGTGGCTCTTATTCCACCACCACCACCGGCTCCTCAGCCCTGACCACAGTCCTTTGGAGGACCAAGAGCCAAAGCTCCAACCCTCCTAGGCGCCCAGCCCCTCTGGCTAGTCATATCAGTGACCTAGGGCTTCGGCCCAAGCCCCCTATTGCCAGCTCCTTGGTCACCATATGACTAGGGGCTTCTTTTTTTTAGCCCCTGAGGGCTCTTGGAGGCTTTGTTGAACAGTTTGGAACCATTTTCATGGAATCAGGCACATTTTTTGCATACGATCTCCATTTTGTGAGAACAAGATATCACCGGAAAGCTGGTTCCCACACCATTCCAGTGCTACTAGTGATTTTTTCTGATTTTTCCGTTTTGCAGTTTTTTATCCAGTCAAAGTCAGAACTTGTGTTTTTCACTTCCACGAGCCTAACCTTTGCATTCGAGCTCCATTTTTTTCAAAAAAATAGGCATTGGAAAGGTGTTGCACTGATCTTTCCAGATTTGTAATCTATTTGATCAGAAAATTTACTAAGTAAATTTGATTCAGCTTTGTTTTTTTTTACACTTTGCTCAATTACTTGGACGTTCGGGCACCTACATGGGTTATATTTGTGTTGTATGGATTATATTAATATGATTTATCATTTCTAAGATCATTAGTCTCTAATTTTTTCATTTGAGTGAGTATAATGGGTATTTCTACTCACCCTTCAGTTGTATTTTTGGATAAGGATAATTATGAGTCATGGGTAAAGGGCATACTTACACATTGTAAGTGGCTCAATATTTTGCCTTATTTATATGATCTCATACCTACACTAGATACGTCAAGAGATTTATATGCATGGGTTATTATTTGAGATCATATTGTAGGGGTTATTGGTTGTAGTGCTGATTTTGGCACTTTGTGTGCTTTATTTGACATTCGTTGTCCTCACACACTTTGGCAACATCTTTGGGAGATTTTTGGAGACTCTAATATATCTCCATTCCCAGAGGATCATGCTAAAGATCATCTCATCCTTCTTGTAGATGTATATTTCATACCCTATGATAACCATACTCTATAGGATCTTGAGTATCTTATAGGTCTTGGATGTCTTGATGGTTCAGAGACTTGTATTCATATTCCCACTCTTCAGATTGAGACTTCATCAACATCTCCTGTTGTTCCTGATTCACTACAATAGGGCATCATTCATCTTCCAACCATAACTACTTTGGACTCTTATGTTGCAGACATATCTTTCTTATTTGTGGATTCCTATATTGCAGATTTGGAGGATTATTTTTAGGACATTCATCTCCTCTACCTTGACATTTAGGTTATTAGTGTACACCCACCATTATCAGTGCATTCAAAGGTTGCATTTCAAGATTATCGACATCAGTTCAGATTTGACATCATTTCTTTCAATTCAGACAAAGAGATTCTTCAACATTCGATCATGGCACACATCTTGAGACAAATTGGCTCATCACCCTTCACAGGGTTTCTTCGACATCATCCTTTGAATCCATTTCTTCCCAAGGGGAGGAATATCATTTTCTGCTTCAGGATCTCCTTTTGGATTCTACATCAGACATCTACCATTGTGACAGGAGTTTCTTCATTGTGGGGGGGGCTTCTTCTCTCTTTCTATCTCTCCTATGGAGACCATTGTACATGTACTTATATGATAGAAGTTGTCTATGGGGGGTATCGTGTAATCCACCTCCTATCCTTCTTTCATTAGTACATCATATTCCTTTTTTTTTGCATTCTATTTTATGGAGGATTTTTGTTCCCACCGGGTTTTATCCTTTACCCCGTTTCATTTAGTTGGCATTGCTTTTGTAAATAGGTACCTGATCAGGCTTAATTTTCAGGACCCATGTTTACTTTCTTGCATTGTAGTTACTTTTTATTTCTTGCACATGTTTGTAGTTGCACTCTTTCTCATCTTAAGGGGGTGTTAGAGTAAATGCTTTAACTTAATTATGTTAATTAAGTTACCTTTATTCCTCTCTTAATATTTCACTTTAGTTTGTATATTGTGACATTTGATAATTATATTTATTATTAAATGTCTACCTATTAGGGTTACTTTTTGGGTTGCATAATCTCCTTTCATAAGGATTGATCATTGTATTTTACTCACACTCTCTAATTAATATATTTTTAGCTTTTAGAGCACCCTTGTTTTTTTGTCTCCATGTATTCTTTTGTGACAGTTTATTTGCATGTAGGTGATCTTTGGGGTCTGTAAAATTGGGTTTCTCAACATCTACAAAAGGTGGTGTAGGGGCATGCCATGATTACAAGATAGGTAAAATTGTATTGTTTTCCTTGTGTAAATGGGGTGTTAAAGAAGGTTTTTGATGAAATGTTGAAGGAACCTTCCATCTAATGGTGTTTGAGCTTGTGCAAGGCATTTTTGAAGTGTTGTTGGTATTGGTGAGGTCTTCTAAGCCCAATTTTCAAGACTTTCAATAAACCCTAGGTTATTTGCATGAAAGTCGAGGGTTTGGATTTAAGGTTTGAAAGTCATTTAAAATGGTGTATTGACCCATTCCTCTCATTGTGGCCACTCTCTCCAACTCCCTCCCCCTCTCCCACTCTCTCTCACCCTCTCTGCCACTCTCTCCCATTACCTCCCACTCTCTCCCTCCCTCTCTCCCACTCTCCCCCACCCTCTCCCACCCTCTCTCCCACTCTCTCCCAATCTCTTCCTCCCTCTCCCACCCTCTCCTACTCTCTCCCACCCTCTCTCCCACTCTCTCTCTCACTCTCTCCCACTCTCCCACTCTCCCACTCCCTCTCCCACCCTCTCTCCCACCCTCTCCCACTCTCTCCCACCCTCACCCACCCTCTCTCCCACTCTCTATGAATATCCTACTCTCTTCCACCCTCTCTCTCAGTCTCTCCCACCCGCTCCCACTCTCTCCCAGTCTCTCCCACTATCCCACTCTCCCAAAATCTCCCTCTCTTTTTGTTCCTCTCTCCCACCCTCTCTCCTACTCTCTCCGACTTTCTCTTACCCTCTCTCCCACTCTCTCACTCTCTCCCACTCTCTCCCACTCTATCCCAATCTATCCCTCCCAATCTCCCACTCTCCCCCTCCCTCTCTCTCCCACTCTCTCTCCCTCTATCTCTTCCTAATTCTCTCCCACTATCTCCCACCTCTCCTTAATGGTCTTCCTATATCTCCAACCTCTCTCTCCCCTAATTTCTCCCACCTCTCTCTCCCAGTTCCTCTCCCCACTATCTCCCACCCTCTCTCCTACTCATCTCCCACTCTCTCCCACTCTCCCACTCTCCCACTCTCACCTAAATTCTCTCCCACTCTCTCCCACTCTCTCTCCACCCTCTCCCACACTCTCTCCAACTCTCTCCCACTCTCTCCTTCTCTCCCACTCTCTCCCACTCTCTCCCACTCTATCTACCCTTGACCCTTGACCCTTGACCCTCAACCCTAATCTCCCAACCCTTAAACCCACTTAGTAAACTCTCTACCCCAATCCCTCAACCCTCTTGACCCTTAATCCCTTAACCCTTCAACCCGAATCTCTCAAGCCCTATATCATATACCCTATGCATTAGACCCTTGACCTTAATCCCCTAGCCCTATACACTCAATCCTCTACCCTCAACCCTCAACCCTTAAACACTCTACCCTCTAACCTCTACCCTCTACCCTCTACCCTTTACCCTATACATTAAACTCCCAACCCATAATTCTCAACCATCAAATGTAAATCCCTAAATCCTCAACCTTCAAACCCTAAACCCTCTACCCTATACATTGGACTTTTAACTCCAATCCTTCAACCATATGTACCCTCAACCCTATTCCATCAACCCAATACCCTAATCCCTCAACCCTATACCATCTATTCACAACCGTTTACCCTATACATTGGATCCTCAACCCTCATATAACTATGTCTTGTTGGTTTTTTTTCCACTACACCCGAAGAAATCTCTAGAATGTAGCCACCATTCATTATCAAGCATCTTACAGATGAATGGCTAAATCGATGGGTAAAGGGTTTTAAACCTTTGACCCCTGCACTTTAGGCTCTGTGAGACCAAGGAGGGTAATTCCCAGTAGGGTTCACAAAGGATTTTATGAATAGGTTAACATCATACGCAAATATGCTCCCCTATACCCAACTAGACATTAATTAGACAATATTTGGTGGACCTTTACATAAGTAGCTTTCTATTTTCTAGGAGGAGGGTTTCATTTCAGACTTGCATCTTAGAATAAGAAAAAAATGATTTAGTGTTATCTTCATTATGAGTCCTTGACAAGGTATTTTTGGTGCTTCACTATGTTACAAAGACATACATAAGATGAATCAATGCCTCATTGATTGGGAACAAAGTGAAATGCATGAAAATTGGTAATGCATAAATCATGAAATCAATGGCTTATTCTCATAATGCCTTACATTATGAAAATTCACAGATACCAAAACACAACTTCTTATCAGAATATTAGCTAATTTCTTACAAACCTATAAGTCCCTTCAAGTATTTTAATTAACCCCTTAGGCTAAAAAAATAATAGAATCATACCCTCAATCAAACATTGAAAGAAAAATGATAAAATGCTTGGTTTCTCATTTATAATATTGTAATAATTACATACACAAGAGAAAATGTATCTATTTTTTAGATAATATCACAATATCATAGATTCATACAAAATTATCTAAGATTATCATGTACAAGATTCAAAATAAATACAATACGCCATTTTATCTTGCATACATTCTATATTAAATTCATGTTTAGCCTATACTTAAGCCATTTTAGACTCAAAAAGAAGATCCCCCTGAAATGAAACTTGAAATCCCTTTTATAGGTTAAGGGAGCAAAAAGCAAAGGATTCATTTTAGTTACATTTTATGATAATTTTGAGGTCATTTCGCCTTGTGGGATTTCCTTCCTGGACAATTATATTTTCATTCTCATATCACGGGAAAGAAAAAAGAAAAAAGAGGGACCTACACACTAGTCGGAGATGCCATGCAAGTCTTCCAAAATGCATCACCATTGTAACCCACACCTTGCCCAAAATAGGAAAAGTCACCATCAATCTTAACAACAAAAACCTCTTGAAACACCCATGTCAAGAAAACACATAACCACACCCATGACCCACTCATTACCAATCAAAGCATAGGGGCATCACCCAACCTTGTTACTGGCTGAATGAACACCCTCATCCGACCTCCTTATAGAGAGTGGATCTGCAACTACCACCTCCTCATTTGAATTAGTATAGGGCACAAGGGAAATAGGACAATGGCCACTACCAAGGCCAACCCCCTCAATCTCCTTTGAAGAACTATCATTAATCACCACCAGGGAATTGGGCTTACTAGGACAAATCCTAAGGTTGCCTTTGTCCTCGTTAATTCTTTTTCAAACTCATTAGGTTCCTTCTTTTCAGACTTGCCTAGTTATTCTAAGAAAGCTCTAGGCTGGATATTATAAGCTTCTTAGATAGTAGTTCACCTAGCTTGCTTGTGAGCACTACTTTTAGCTCTCAGAATGACTGGTGCCTCCTTGACTGCAACCACCTTCTCAGGTTCAAAAGATAATGGTTCATGTGAGCTCAAACATTGCAACCTACATAGTTATATGGAAGAAGAGGTTGGATGACTCATTTTGTTAGCAACATGGACCTAGTGCATGTGAGAAAAACTAGCAACCTTCACAAAGAGACCCCCAAGTAGAGGTAACATGAGCTACACCAGCACCAGATACAAAAGAGGTTACCAAAATGTAGTAGGAACAACATATTCATCAAAACATCATCTCACCACCCTAGCAAGGATTCACCAGGCAGCAACACTTACTACCTAGCGCTTGTGATAATTAACCACAATTATTGATTGGAAATAAAATGGTGAGAAATCTGAAGGACAATCCTCATTAAATAGATGAATTCACAACATGCTGCAATAAATGGCCATCCTAGTTCACTCGTGTGACTAAAAAAATAAATCACTTGCATGTAGAATCTCAACTGTCGATCACCAAAGATTAAAACTCAATCAACAAGGATAATTAAAGATCACCACTTTCTTTATTGGTTGTACTTAGAAACGGTGAAGACATGCTTTAAAACTTCCACATACTCAACCATATCTTGAAACCATCAATCTTGACATGTGTGGCATCGATCCTTACAACTTGCAAGCAAATCAAAACCACAAACTAAAATAGATCGCTTATCGCCAGGTCATCCTCCTAATATGAGTCTCATCAAGCAATGGCTAAGAAACTAGTGATGAAACATCAGTCGTAGATCGTAGTTATGAATAAATCTTGATCGTTGGTACCTAGCTTCATTTCTTGTTGTGTGTTGGCAATGCATCCATAGGTTGTATCCTAACCTGTGTAGGGCGACATGTGATAATAGAGAGAACAATGACGCAAGCCATGCATACCTATATGGTGCCATTTTCTAATAGATCGCCCATCATGTGTTACCCCCTCGGTAAATAAAACTCAACCAGTGACACATTGCAACCCAGCGATGGAACACGACCAAGGAATCAACATTCATGGGTTCAACTTTAACCTGTACAAACCAACCACCAAGAGTTAAGAGGGTAGCGATGGGTCAAAATGTTGATCGCATCACTCATTAGGTGTTACTTCCTTACAGACATAAGAGGACATGTGAAGGCATGTAGGCGGTCGATGCAAAAGATACCAAGGGGGGATCGCTCATTGTAGGTTAGACATGGGAATTTGAAAATGAACAAGTGACGAGCAATGAGAAAATATAAAGCCTGACCTAGAGAGAACTTACAAAACATGTACCAAAGGTTGTTTTAGAGGGACTTCCTAGTCATGATGGGCCGGATAAAGAAGGGGTTGGTGAAACCATGAGACTTAAGGCCATGAAGGATTGATGAAAAGAACAAGAACCGACACAACCAGTCAACTCAAAAATGGAAACCCAGTGGTCGAATAAGGGTGTGGAAATGAAGAATTTTGCAAAACCAAAACCCTAAGGCAATGATAATCAAGGTTTAACCTTACTAATTTAGTGGAACTAGAAAAATTTTAAGGGTTCCACCAGTGGCTTCAACTAGGGATGTATGCCTCTTGCGATCATAGCAAGATCTTAGAATCTTAGGTAGAAGCAGACTAGGAAAATGAATGGTTAGATCCTCAGTATGATTTGTGGCTTTTCTTGCTCTAGTATTGTTTGATGGCCCCAAGCCATCAAACAGAATAAGGCATTCAATTCTTACCTCTATCAAAAACTTTATCCTATTGTTCCTGTGGAGGGAACATCTATGGGTCAATCATTCTAGGGTAATTCAGATTACTACAAATGGCATCCCCATTCTCATCCTCTATAGTTTTTTATCTTTGTCAACCTAAAGGACCCAAATCTCACCTGATTGAGATGGTAATACGAAACATTCATAATCTTCCTAGTTGTGATCTCAGACATCATACTGGAATCCCTCATACACGTCTTGTTGTATATAAGACTCAACTCTGGTGATATCAAAAAGGAATGACTCATTTTTAATAACATCCCATTTACAATCAAAGTGATTATTAACATTATCTAGTGGGAACAAATCTATAATAAGACCTACAATTTGAGGAGAATCTACAAAAAAATTGACCACATAGTCATACTGGCCATTATTATATACTAGATCAGGTGTATGCACATTCAAATTTGCCTTATCACAACATTAATCTATAGAATCACATTGGATATTCATTAGCAGCGGTATTGTTGATAATATTACAAGAATTAATATCTCCAACCTCTTTCTAGTTAATGCTGGTATGAATATTGTTACATCTACCCAACACTTGGAGGGCCAACTGATCCAAGCCAACAATTGTGATAGTAAAATGAGATTCACTTGTACTAATTTGGTTTTCACTCTCAATCATTTCATTCATGTCATCATTACTATCTTTGCAGGGCACCTCTATCATGAGATCATCATAGCTTACAATAAATAGTGGGTTATTTTTATACCAATAAGGATTATCTCCCACCTTATCATCTACTAATAAAGGTTCATCATACAAGGGGTTAAGCCATATTATCATTCACCCCTGTCTCTTGAGTATGTGGCTAACAACCCTCCATGCCTTGAAAGTCTTCATCAAAGTCATCTTCATCACGTATACTCGGAATTATGGATCCACATTCTGAAAACTCATCACATGAGGAAAATTCTCAACCCTTGTCCACTAGAATCCCACCATAGCCACCAAAACATCCCCTATTTGGGGCCACAGATTCCACCTCCATTTCATAAGATGACCTATATCCAACAAAATAATGCTTTGAATCTAGCTCATCGCCATATGACCCATTAGTTTGTATATCAGGACCTTCAATTAGACCAAAGAGTGACACCTCCCCTTGCTTCTGCTTGTCTCTCACAATATCCCAAGGGTGGAAATCAGGCATCACTTCATCATTTTGGTATTGTGTCTCAACAACCACATCATTTACCAAACATACAACATCATTAACACATTTGTCATGTTCAGACACATCATCCTGTTCTAACAACAAAGACTCTTGGTCCTCTTGGTAATAGGTTTCATCAATGTCACTTTGATATAAAAAATTTCCAGTATGCTCATTTTGAATTCCCTCAATGATCCTAATCCTATCAGTGACTTGGCTCAAGGCATGGGGCTTCACTTCTTCTTGAAAATCACTCAATCTTGATTGATATAATTCACAAAAAAACTCAAAGCACATTAGGGTATTGGGCCTAAATTTTTTAGGGATGCTGATCAAAGCATCAATGAACCTATAGAAAATATGGTCAAGGGACTCCCCTTCATGCCTTTGCATGTCACAGAGCCTGCAAACTACAAATTCTCGGTCATCTTTGTCATACACAGGTGTACTATCCCTTTTAGCCACAATATAATCTTCTTCTAGTTTTATTGATGGGCTTGAAGCAATAGGGGTCTAATTCATTGTTAATTGAATTATTTACCATAGAAACATTATGGGGAATTTTTAAACTCTCACTACAAATATTAAATCCCCCCTTCATCATTGAGAATTTCAAATTATTTTTGATGTATATGGAAATGTGATATGCTTGTTGCAAAGTTGTAGGTTCTTTATCTCTCAACAAGTAACTCATCTTTTTATCAAATGCTCCCAAGTACACAACCAAGAACTCGACATAATAAGGTCTTATATGTGATGGGATTTCCATTATCACCTTTGAAAACCAGAGGTTAAATGAAGGAACCAACTCATTCTCAGCCCTCTCCATATCCATAAATTTTTGCCTGATCAAGACTGAGTGAATCCTCTATCCAAATTGTTTCATGAAAACTAGTTTGAATTCTCTCCATGAGTGTATTAAGGACATGGTAAAATAAGATAGCCAATTTCTAGAATCTCCTTTCAAATATTAAACAAACAACTTCATAACTACATCTTCAAAGGTCCTCTCATAGTCTCCCATCACATCAATAAATTCCTATAGATGTTGATTTGCTAACTCAATTTGTTCACCTTTAAATATTGGTATCTTATCCCTAATCTTGTATGGTAAAAAATTTGGGTATCCACAAATGATACTGAAATCCAAGGCATTGTACCTTTCACTATTGAAACCTCCCTGATGTGACAAGGGGGTCTCATTATTTACATCCTTGTCATAAAAAATATCTTGACCACAAATTTTGTTGTACTTAGCAGGATTTGCTAAATGCACTACCAGGGATGCTCAAAATCATTTTTACTAAAAAAAAATCTCATGCTTCTCTCATAATAAATTCCAAGGTCTATTTTCTTAAGATCAGGATTTACATGTTCCCCGTATAACTACGTACAATTCCACAAACTTCATTTGGAAAACATGCAAAGTTAAAGTACCCTTTCCCTTAATTTGTGCCTTTTCACTTAATTGGGAATCATTTGCATTTCAAAATAAAATAATTCTTATAGTATATTTACAAAATGATGCAAAAATACCTAGCCTTCTTGCAAAATCCACTTAGCTTTTCCTTCGAGCACTCAGATCTGGAACTTTAGTATATTCTTTATCAGGTTCTTTATTCAGAGTCGCCATCTCCCACTGAGAGGAGATAAATGAAATGAAGTGTCTTATCACATTCTGAGTCTAACTCCTTAGTGAAGTCACTTTCATATCCATTTGAGTACTGTTGTAGCCCACCATAATGAAGAAATCTTTGAAATATGAACAAATTTTCCATATTATATACACCATTTAACTTTGTGATTCAAAGATTTGCGACTGGAGAGTGAAATTATTCCGCAGCAAAGTCACCAATTCTATTGGTGTTTTTTCTAGTACACCCTAAGAAATATCTAGAAGGTCATCACACTTCATTATCAAGCATCTTACAGATGAATGGCCAACTCGACGGGTAAAGGGTTTTAAACCTTTGACCCTTGCACTTTAGGCTATGTGGGACCAAGGAGGGTAATTCCCAATGGGGTTCAAAAAGGATTCTATGAAAAGGTGAACACCGTACGGAGATATTCTCCCCTCTATCCAAATAAACATTACTTAGAAAATATTTGAATGGCCTTTACACAAGTAGCCTTCTATTTTCTAGGAGTAGGGTTTCATTTCAAACTTGCATCTTAGAATAAGAAAATTTTGATTTAGTGTTATCTTCATTATGAGTCTTTGACAAGGTATTTTGGGTGCTTCACTAAGTTACAGAGACATACACAAGATGAATCAATGCCTCATCGATTGGGAACGAAGTCAAATACATGACAGTCTATAATGCATAAAACAAGAAATCAATGGCTTATTCACATAGTTCCTTACATTATGAAAATTTGCAGATACCAAAACACAACTCCTTATCAAAATCCTGGGTAATTGGTTACAAACCTATGAGTCCCTTCAAGTATTTTAATTAAACCCTTACGCTAAAACAAGAATAGAATCATGCCCTCAATCAAAAATTGAAAGAAAAATGATAAAACACTTGGTTTCTCATTTATAATATTGTAATAATTACATCTAGGAGAGCATATATCTCGATTTTTCAGATAATATCACAATATCACAAATTCATACAAAATTATCTAAGATTATCATGTACATGATTCAAATCCAAGACAATATGCTAGTTTATCTTGCATACATTATGTATTATATTCATGTTCAACCTATAACTAAGCCATTTTGGACTCAAAAAGAAGATCCCCCTGAAATGAACCTTGAAATCCCTTTTATAGGTTAAGGGAGAAATAAGTAAAGGACTCATTTAGGTTACATTCTATGATAATTTTGAGGTCATTTCACCTCGTGGGGTTTCATTCTTGGACAATTATTTTTCATTTGCATATCATGAGAAAGAAAAAAGAAAAAAGAGGCGTCTAGCCACCAGTCGAAGATACCATGCAAGCCTTCCAAAAGGCATCACCATTGTAACCCGCACCTTTCCCTAAATAGGAAAAATCCCCATCACTCTTAATAGAAAAAATCCCTCAGAACACCCACGTCAGGAAACCACATCACACCCAAGACCCAATCATTACCAATCAAAGCACATGGGCAGTACCCAACCTTTTTATTGGCTGAACAGACACTCTCACTTGACCTCGTTATAGAGAGTGGAGTTGCAACTACCACTTACTCATCTGAATCGGTATAGGGCACAAGGAAAATGGACACTACCAAGGCCAAGCCCCACAATCTCCTCCAAAGAACTCTTAATAATCACCACCGAGGAATTGGGCTTGCTAGGACAAACCCTAGCGCCTACCTCTATCCTCATTAATTCTTTCACAAACTTTTCAGGTTCCTTCTTTCCAGACTTTTTATTATTTCTCTTGAGAAAGCTCTAGGTCATAGATTATAGACTTCTTGGACAACAATTCACCTAGCCCACATACGAGCACTTCTTTTGGCTCTTAGATTGACCGTTTCCTCCTCGACCGCAACTACCTTCTCAGGCTCAAAATCTAATGGTTCCTACAAGCTCAAATGTCACAACCTACAAACTGGTGTGGAAGAAGAAGTCAACTTAATCATTTTGTTAGAAAAAAAGACTTGATGCATGCAAGAAAAAATAGTAACCTTCACCAAGAGACCCCTAGGTAGAGGAAACACGAGCTACACCAACACTAGATATAGAAGAGGTTACCAAAATGCAACAAGAATAACATATTCATCAAAACACCAGCTCACCACCCCAATAAGGATTCACAGGCAACAAAACTTATTGCCTAGCACTTGTGATAATTAACCACAAGCACTCATTCAAAATAAAATTGAGAGAAATATGAAGGAAAATCCTCATTAAATAGAGGAATTCACAACATGTTGCAATTAATGGCTATCCTAGTTTGCTTGTGTGACTAAAAAAATCAGTCACTTGCATGTAGCATCTCAGCCATCGATCGTTAGAGATTAAAAATTAATCAACAAGGATCAAAAATTTCTTTATTAGTTGTACATGAAACAATAAATAAGTGCTTTAAAACTTCCACCTACTCAACCATATCCCCAGACCATCAATCTTGACACGTGCATCGTCGATCCTCAAAACTTGCAAGAAAATAGGAACCACAAACCGAAATAGATCGCCCATCACCAGTTCATCCTCCTGATATGACTCTCATCAAGTGATGTCCAAGAAAACAACAATGAAAATAAGTCATAGATCATAGTTGTGAATGGATCTTGACCATTGGTACCTATCTGCATTGCTTGTCGCATGTTGGCAACTTCCTAAATCAACCCAACCTGTGACATATTGAGTCCTTGAAATGAGGAATTGAGGGTAGAGGGTAGTGGGTTTAGGGTTTAAGGGTTTAGGGTTTAGGGTTGAGGGATTAGGGTAGAGAATGAGGGATGGATGGATAGAGAGAAGGAGAGAAGAGGAGGGAGGGACATGGTGGAACCCTTAAAACTCTCATGGTTCCACTGAATTAGTAAGGGTAAACCATGATTATCATTACCTTAAGGTTCTGGTTTTGCAAAATTCTTCATGTCCATACCCTTCTTTAGCCACCAGGTTTCTATTTTTGAGTTGACTAGTCATGTCAGTTCCCAATATTTTGATTAATCCTTCATGGCCTTAAGTATCATGGTTTTACCAACCCCTTCTTTATCCCGCCCATCATGACTAGGAAGTCCCTCTAAAACAACCTTTGGCGCATGTGTTATAAGTTCTCTCTAGACCAAGCTTTATGTTTTCTCATCACTCACCACTTGTTCATTTTCAAATTCCCATGTCTAACCTGTGATGAGTGATCCCCCCTTGGTCTCTTTTGGATCAGGTGCTTGTGTGCCTTCAGATGTCTATTTATGTCCATAAGGAAGTAACACCCAATGAGCAATGCGGTCAAAATTTTGACCCATTTCTAGCCTCTTAACTATCAGTGGTTGGTTTTTAGAGGTTAAAGTTGAACCCGTGACCATTGATGCCTTGGTCGTTTTCCATCGATGGGTTGCAACGTGTTGCTGGTTGGGTTTGGTTTACCTAGGGGTTAACACACGATGGGTGATCTATTAGAAAATGTTGGTAGACGGGTATGTGTGGCTTACGTTGTTGGTCTCTCTATAATCACGTGTCACCCTATGTGGGTTAGGATGAAACCTGCTACCGCCAATGGGTTAAGATTCATCATTTCAAGGACTTAGTATGTCGTAGGTTGGGTTGATTTAGGAAGTTTCCAACATGTGACAAGCAATTCAGATAGGTACCAATGGTCAAGATCCATTCACAACTATGATCTATGACTTATTTTCATTGTTGGTTTCTTGGCCATCACTTGATGAGACTCATATCAGGAGGATGAACTGGCGATGGGCGATCTATTTCAGTTTGTGGTTCCTATTTTCTTGCAAGTTTTGAGGATCGACGATGCACGTGTCAAGATTGATGGTCTGGGGATATGGTTGAGTAGGTGGAAGTTTTAAAGCACTTATTTATTATTTCTATGTACAACTAATAAAGAAATTTTTGATCCTTAATAATCCTTGTTGATTAATTTTTAATCTCCAATAATTGATGGCTGAGATGCTACATGCAAGTGACTGATTTTTTAAGTCACACAAGCAAACTAGGATAGCCATTAATTGCAACATGTTGTGAATTCCTCTATTTAATGAGGATTTTCCTTCATATTTCTCTCAATTTTATTTTGAATGAGTGCTTGTGGTTAATTATCACAAGTGCTAGGCAATAAGTTTTGTTGTTGGTAAAACCATGATACTTAAGGCCATGAAGGATTAATCAAAATATTGGGAATTGACATGACCAGTCAACTCAAAAATAGAAACCTGGTGGCTAAAGAAGGGTATGGACATGAAGAATTTTGCAAAACCAGAACTTTAAGGTAATGATAATCATGGTTTAGCCTTACTAATTCAGTGGAACCATGAGAGTTTTAAGGGTTCCACCATGTCCCTCCCTCCTCTTCTCTCCTTCTCTCTATCCATCCATCCCTCATTCTCTACCCTAATCCCTCAACCCTAAACCCTAAACCCTTAAACCCTTAAAAACTCAAACCTAACCCTCAACCCTCAACCCTCAACCCTCAACCCTCAACCCTCAACCCTCAACCCTTAAACCCTAAACCCACTACCCTCTACCCTCAACCCAATAACCTCTACCCTAAACCCTACTCCCTCAACCCTTACACCCTTAAATCCAAGAAAAATTCCTATGCGAACCCCTAACCCCTCAAACCTCAAACCCTCAACCCTCTACTCTCAACCCTTAAACCCTTATCCCTCAACCCCTATACCCTCCACCCTATACATTGGACCCTCAACCCTAATCCCTCGACCCTGTAACCTATACCATCAATCCTCTACCCTCAACCCTCGATTGTCAACCCTCAACCCTCGACCCTAATCCCCAAACCCTATACACTTAATCCTCTACCCTCAACCTTAAACCATCAACCCTTAAACCCTCTACCCACTACCCTCTACCCTATAAACCCTCCCACAACCTCTCCCTCTCTTAGGTCTCTCACTCACACTCCCTCTCTCTCCCACTCCATCACTCTCACACTCCCTCTCACTATATATCTCTCAATTCTCTCCCTCTCACCCCCTCACACTCTCAAGTCTCTCTCTTTGGAACCCTACCTACATAACTCTCTCTTTCTCTCTGTCTCTCTCTCCCCCCCTCTCTCTCCCTCTCTCTCAATTCTCTCTCTCCAACCCCCCTATCCCTCTCACTCCCTTTATCCCTCCCACCCTACCTAGCTAAGTCCCTCTCACTCCAACCCATTCTCTCCCACTCCCTCTCTCTTAAACTCTCACTTCCACCCCCTCTCCATCTCTCCAGAATCATTCTCTCTCTCTCTCTCCCTCTCCCCCTCCTCCTCCCTCTCCTCTCCTCTCCTACCTAGACAACTCTAGATCTCTCTCTCTTAAAATTCTCGCTCCCTCTAAAGACATACATATATACATCCATACAAGAATAATACATATATACATGCAATCTTACATACATACAATATACATGCATTGATACATACAAGCATGCACATACATACATAAATACATACATGACATACAAGAATACATGTGCATACAAATATATAAACATAAATCCAATATTCATTTAACATAAAGAAAGACATAACACGAGCACGTTGTATTACACTTGTGTTATGTCTTGCTAGACATGCTTCCCATAAATTTAAAAACCATGTCAAAAATGACTTACAACATGAGTGTGTTATCATGTGCTCACATTATATCTTGCTTTGGAAATCCCCAATCCTTTGGATTGGTATTTTCCTTGGAATACCAACCCAAAGGCTTGGATGGCATTCCCAATGACCAAAGACATGTTTTTTCAATTTCTACAATATTTCACATAATCGGGTTCATGCTCACTATCAGGATTGAATGTGGTTCAATATCAAACAAATCAAACATCTGGTTAATGTTAGGTTTTCTCTTAGCTATCCAATGATTTAATTGTTTTCACTATTTGACAATGTTAAGTCATTCATCCATAACTTCTTTTGTTTGTATGTCTCTTTTTTGGCAAAAAGCAGTGTTTTTTTTTTCATTATAAATTAACTGTTCATCGAATTTTCAAATAAATTACATTTTTAGAAACTAGTCTCCATTCTACAATTTTTTGAAAAAAATAAAAAAAATTCAATTAGTTTCCAAAATTCGTAGGGGTAGCATGGCCAAAATTTTGTTTTTCAGGAAGTACCCACTTCAAAAATTAGTAAAAAATAAAACAATCATTAAAAATTTATTAGAAAAATCATGCATCAACTACATATTGTTAGCTAAATTTTGACCGTAGCTATTTTAAAAATACTACAAAAAAATTCACTCTACGAGGGTCATACAAGAGTTTCTATGTTATGTTTTTCTAACAATAACAACACCAATTTTTGTATGTCCCTCATTTCAACCCCTTAATATCAACCATTTTCAAAATAAATTAGTAGTTTAGAAAGTAGAATCGAAGCACTTCAATCCTTCTTTTTGTTCCATCTCAAAATTTTGAGTGTAAGTATCCTAAATTTCACATCTAAGGTCAGTATTTCCTGATTTTAGAAAAAAAGTGGCCACTTAAGCCCCCTTTTGGGAACCATCTTGGTGCACTTACCCATGGATTTAAATACAATTTTACTTAGATGTATGCATGTTGACCAAATTTATAAATTTTTACAAGAATTTCATGATGGAGCTATTGCTGGACACTTTGCACCTAGAGAAACAATGTTGAAGATAACGAGGAAAATATATTATTATCCTAGTTTATTTAAGGATGTACATGCATGGGTAAAGAAATGTAAAAAAAAATCCTTTTTATCAAGTAAAGAAAAGTTAAAAACTTTTCTCTTGCACCTTGTTCAAGTTGAACAACCCTTCATGAAGTGGGGTATTGAATTTATTGGAATCTGTGAAGCAATTTTTGCTTATATATATTATTTTTCAGCTTTATTTTTGTCCTCGATATGATCCGCATGCAAGAGGCTTGCATTTCAAATGAACATTCAACTCGCCTCATGGTGGTTGCACGTGTCTTCTTGATCAACCTCTCTGTAGTCGGAAGTCGAGCCATGTGTCGATATGGTGGACGTTTTCTTGCTTTCTCTTTTCACACAAATGAGATTATACACCCTTTCGACACATCATCTTGGCATGCCATGTCATTGTAGAAAGGGAATGATTGAATAAGAGTCTGTTGGGATGTGTTGTACTTTTTCTTAGTAAAAGGATATGAGTCGATGCCACCAAAGCCACTAGGGGTGACCGACAAGGTTTTGCCAGACTATATTCTAGGATTAGACTGATTACAAGGGTTAATCCTGTTAAAATATCTAAATGACATAATTGTGGTAGTTGAAGGTTGATGAGAAGGATTTTTATGACCTAATAAAAGATCTAAAATCAAATTTCCAAGTTATCAATTTTGGACATCTGGCAGTCATTAATTTTGGAGGAGGTCAACATGTTTTTTTCTGGGCAATTATATATTGACAAGGGAAACAAGGAGAAAGGGTTCCTGAAGTTTTCCCATTGGAAAATTTTTCCTTAGTTTTCTTAATTAATTTAAATATTTTTTTAAGAATTTCATTAAACATTTCTTCACTCTGGCATGTTATATCTATTTTATGATCAAACTATTATCGAATTGGAATCCGATATTTGTTTTAAAGTTCATCTAAATCTAAAATGTGAGTTATTCTCAGGAAATATTTGAAACTATGAATGATATGGTCTTTATCAATATTTCTTTCTTTATATCTTCCTCCAGAATAGAACACTATTTCTTTCTTGATCTAAGTAGTTGGTTGTCATATTTCCATTCTATTTAAGTATATGACTGAATCTTAATTGTTAGAGACTGAACTATGTCATTAGACTTTTTCATTTTCTTTGTAAGTTTATCATTTTCTCATGATATTCTATATTAAGAGGGAGGGTTTCTATCTCTTTTTGAATGTTTTATGTTAAATCTAGAAATTTTATGTTTGATTTGGATCTTAATACACATTTCTTGAGGGTTGATTGAATAGTTGCATCTATGCTTGTATCGAGCCTTTTTTGTTCGTTCTCCTCCTATTAATGAGGGGATGTGGTGTTTTATGTCTCTTATATCACTCATAGAGGAAAGCTTGTGATTTTGAAATGTTGTAAAAGCATTGGTGCATCACCATTTCTTAAAATTTGACTGTTTACATTTCCTTTTCCCTTTTCCCAAACTCAAAGAAGAGTTGGCTTTCTATAAAAATCTTGGAGGTATTAAATGAGAATCATATTTTCCCCCACTCATCAAATTTCACATAAGACTATCGGAGAGGTGCAAGCCTTTATGATCAATAGTTCTTTTTCTAGCACACCCGGTGGGACTTATTCCGAAAGCCTTATTAGAGGTAAGAAATATCTCTAAATCAGATTAGAGGAAAGAAACTAGAAGTTTCATGCCTAGGTTGCAAAAAAGATGATCATAAAAGGGTAAATTTCAATACTCTTAGTTACCAGCTTCAGTACCTAGGAGAAGAAGAGCCACATGTTTTGTATCACCACTGAGAAGTAGAAGAGTATGAAGTTTAGAGCTTTCTCTACCCCACCTAGAGGATAAAATTTCCAGATAAGAATACCCGTTTATTTGATTCATAGGAATATTTTCTCTATGGCCCAAATACCCCCTCCCGCTCCTATGAATTTTGTAACTTGGGACAACGGTAGTCCACTGTGACCACCCACTCCACCCGATGTCTGGCTTGCCATACCAATTAATGCCCTCAATAATATTCTAAAATTATCGAGAGACAAGAATTTAAAACCCCTTCTAAACACCAAGATGTGGCAGAGGTATGTAGGGTGCACAATATCATAGAGGAAAATATTGCCATGAGACTATTAGCTTCTTATTTCAAAGGAAAAAATCAAGATTGGTACAGATCTCTAGGTTCTGATTCTATCATTTCGTGGGATGATCTTGGAGAAAATCTCTTTGAACGCTTTTCAAGGAAGGGATATCATTCCTCATTGTTACATCAACTGATTAATATCAAGAGAGCCCCACAAGAAGCTATGAGCAAATTTAACACTAGGTTTAACAAAACCTAGTAGGGAATCCCGACTAGTGCATGACCTCTAGCTGCTATGGCCTTCATGTTCCTTCTGAAAGCCATCAATTCAAATATAGAAATCTAGATAAATTCTATGGGAGGAGATACTCTACCCAATGCCTACGAGTTGATAGTTTGTGCGGAGAATTGTTTGATAGATGCAGGAAAGCTTCCACCATGACCTTGTATGCATGTATTTCCTAAAATATTAGGTGCTCCACTCTGGGAAGAGTCCTCTATGAACACTCTAGTGACCTAGATGATGAGCCTAGCTCCACCCCAATCTATGTATGTGTATCCTACCACATATCTAGGCATGCCAAGTTCTTCTTCTGTGGTGGTAGACCTTAATGATATAAAAATCCTGATGCGATCTTTTGCTAATGAGCTAGTTCTCATCAAGCATCAATAATTAGCTCCTCTGAAACAAGAAACTAAAACATATAAAGGGGGTAGACCTTTCTATCAATGGAATCAATATACGTATTAGGGACCTTCGGGTCGGGGAGGTTAGCAAGCGGCTTCCACCAGCCAAATAGTTTTGGTTACTATGTATTTGCAAATGGTTAAAGGTAGACATCGCAAAGAGTTGGTACCAGGCTAGAACAACTTAGCAGATGATGAAAAAGCATGGTGTTTCCCTCGCAATGATAGCCACATGCCTCATAATTATCCCAAAGGAAACTTTGAGTAAAGAATAGCAAAAAAGAGGAACAAAGGCGTACAACCCAGCATAGAAGAATACGAGTCTCTTGAGATGGAGAATTCTTGATTTAGAGCACAAATGCAAGGGATGTCCATAGAAAAAGAGCTGGAAATAGCACTCGATCAGGTGCTTTTCTCTTGGATGGAAGAATAGGACACAATTTTTGCAAATGAAGCCTCGACAACTAGCCCTTAGCAGGTATAGTCTGATTACAATACTAGATGCAAGAGGAGACTCACTGGGGAATATGTTTCATAGTCTCTCCCACATTCTCAGCCTCGCCAACCACCATCATCCAAAAGACAACATCCCCAACTGACTATTCTACTGACTATTCATCTACCTCCACAATATTAGATTTTGTTAGTGCCTAACAAATTGCCTGATAATACATGGAATCAGTTTCCAATGGATTGCTTTCCTTAGAAGCCCAGGGAGATTCCACCCTTCAGACCAAAGATCCAATCGGTCGGAACACTTAACATGGTATAATAGATGAAGAAGGCACTTGTTAACGTTTCTCTATGGGACTTAATAGCTATTATGGAACAAAATTCATTTCTTGAGGGAGAGCTAAAAAATGAAGAACCACGGCCGCACATGAATGAAGCTCTGTCATACGATCTGAATAGAAAGAAATTTCCCACATCAGATTGTCAAATTCCAAAGGCCATAGCCTATACAAATGACATGAAAAAAGTAAAAGAGGGAGAGGTAAGTAAACCAAAACCCACTCCTTTCTTTTTGACATTAATTGTGGGGGATAAAATTTTGCACAATAGTATGATCGATTTGGGAGAAAGTACAACAGTCATGCGAAAGCAAGTGGTCAATGCCTTAATGCTCAAGTATGAACCCTTGGAGAAGGGAATCATCTAGTTGGATGGAAAGAAGGTTCTAATGCTTGGTCGGATAAAATATTTATCTTTAACCATTTTTTTGTGTCCAAGCTAGACAGTCTCACAAGAGGTGGTTATAATCAACATTCCCCTGGTCTTTGGGATGTGTCTCTCTAGATATTTCACTACAAATTTGGGTGGATATTTGAAATTGGATTGGTCTCATTTGATTTTGAGAACTAAGAATGGATAAAAGATGAAGATTCTTTCAAAATCTTTACATTTGGAACACATAACAGACAATGTTTTTTTATGTTTTGAGGCTACGCATACTTCCTTTTCAAAGAAAGAAGGGTATTATGTTTAAATGTTTGAAGATGAAGAGGACACAAGCATGTGGACCCCTAAAGAGGAGGTCCTCCTTAGCTAGTTCATTGACTCTAAACCATTTGGAAATTTCCATGCCATGGGACTATGTACTTATGTCATATTTGATGATGACACAGTCCATCTGAAGCCGGTGAAAGATTGGATAAGCTCTGATGATTCGATGGATAATCGCTTGTGGACCTTGTACTTTGATGGTATAAAATGCAAGGCTAGTTCTAGGGAAAGGGTCCTATTGATGTCTCTAAAAGGATCTAAGACCCTTAAGGCTTATCATTTCTACTTTTCATGCTCAAATAATGATGTGAAATATGAAGCATTAATCCATGGTCTTCTCCTTACGAAGCGAATGGGAAAAAAAATTATTGCAAATATTTGGAGATTCTGAGTTATTAGTAAGCCAATTTTGTGGCCATACATAAAAAAAATACCAGGATGAAGGCCTATAAACATCGAATATGGGACATAATTGAGGGCTTTGAAGCTTTCAATTTACAAGTTATTCCCTGATCCCTTAATGAGGTAGCGGATCAGATGGCTTCCATTGGGTTACAATTTCAGCCTATTTCTAACTCCAAAAAAAGTGCAATTTTCACTATCATCTGACCATCAATACCCAACAATGACCAAAACTAGCAAGTATTTGAAGGTGATGCCCAGATAGCCACCTTCGTTCAAAATTTCAAAATACTTTCTAACTGTTCGAAATCAGAATTCTAAAAATCTGAAGGATAGGTCACTCAACTGAAGGGAAACAAACTTCCTCAAGGTTTGATTTCCCTTGAGAGTCTCATTGATTATGAAGATGTGAGGAATGACAAGCAAAGGTTCACAACTGATGAAAAGGATTTTGAAAAGTTGCATGTCAGGAACGATAGAAGGCTGAAAGTCAGAAGAAATGTATAGTGGGAAGACAAAGAAAGGCTAAAGAGTTGTGCTCTAAGTATGAAGGAGTTATAGCATGGACCTATGATGATCTCATAGGATAGGACCTTGGTATAATTCAACATAGCATCAACTTGGTGGAGGGGTCAAACCCTGTCTGATAGAAGCAAAGGCCCATCAATCTGAAGGTTGAAGTGTTGATGGTGCAGGAGCTCACTAAATTGATCGAGTTCTGAATCATTTATCCGATTAAAAACTCAAATTGGGTGTCTAATCTGGTAGTAGTTAGGAAAAAAAATGGTTATATTAGGTTTTGTGTCAATTTTTGAGACCTAAATAAGGCCTCGTTAAAAGATCATTATCCTTTTCCATCCATGGAGCAGATCTTACAAATAGTGGTCGGGGCATAAATTTTCTCATTACTCATTGGCTTCTCAGGGTACAATCAGGTACTGGTTAATGAGAGCGACCAACACAAGATGATTTTTGCTACCAAGTGGGGAATTTTTTCATATGCAAAGATGCCCTTTTGGTTCTCAAATGCTAGCACGACCTTCCAGCGGGCCATGGACATCACTTTTGCAGGATTGATTAATTCAATCATTTTGATTTATTTGGATGATTTGACCATCTTTTCAAAAGCCGAGGTTGATCACTTCAATCACCTAGAGCAGATTTTTCAAAGGTGCCAAAAGTTTTGTATTTCTTTAAATCCCAAAAAATGTGTTTTCGGGGTACCTCAAGGTAAAATTCTTGGTTTTGTGGTGTCTAAAGAAGGAATTGAAATAGACTTTGAAAGAGTCAAATCTATATTGGATTTTCCTTTGCCAGTGAACCAAAAGGGGTTACAATATTTCTTATGAAAGATCAATTTTTTTAGTCATTTCATTTCCGACATTGCAAGCATTGCAAGGCCCATCACCTTGATGCTAAAGAAGAATATAATTTTCAAATGAAATTTTGAAGGAAAGAAGCTTTCAAGTAGATAAAGAAGGATATTTATGTCACTTTGGTATTGGCCAATCCACATTTCTCTAAATATTTCTTGTTATATGTATACAAAGGTCAACATAGCATAGCTTTTGTGCTCACTCAAAAGGATGAGAAGGATAATGGAGAGCATTTGATTGCTTTACATTCGAGAACCCTCAAAGGTTATGAGGCCAAATATAACTTTGTAGAGAAATAGGCATTTTCCATTGTCAAGAGTCTTAAAAATTTATGACACCTAGTTTCGGCCAATAAGATCACTATTTTGGTCACTCACCCAAGTGTAAGGGAATACATCACCGAGGGAGAGAACCGAAAAGAGAGCCAATTGGATCACCAAGATCCTAGAGTATGAAATGGACATCAAGCCAACCAAGCTAGTGCGGGGAAGAGGCCTGTGTGAATATCTTGCACAAGAGTTAGGTTCTAAACTTGACAAGGAGACTAATCAAGTCCTCTCAAACTAGTTTGATCCAACGAATCTTGGGTGATGGATCAGATGTTATACATGCAGAAATGGTACTACCCGACAACTCTCCCCTTCCACAAATGAAGATAATATTCAATTCAACACACCATGTATGTGTTGGAGGAAGGATTTTTATTCAAGAGAAACTATGATGGAGTGTTGCTATGATGCTTAGATAAACGCCAATCAGATAGGATTCTGACAAAATTTCATAGCAGTCCCGAGGGAGGACATTTTTCTACTAAAACCACCACTCTAAAAATAATATGAGCAAGATACTATTGGCCCTCATTATTCTTAGAAGCACACCATTTGGTGTAGAAATGAACTCAATGCCAATTCTTTGTTGGAAAGAGAAAAAATTATGATTTTACTTTGATTCCCATTGTAACCGAGGAACCTTTTGCTCAATGGGGTTTGGATTTTTTCAGAATGATAAATCCTATCTATAGTGTTGGTCATAAGTGGATTCTCACAACAACTAATTATTTCACAAGATGGGCATAATCCATCACCTTGAAAGGCGCTACAAAGGGTGAGATTGTTCACTTTCTAAAAGGGTTGGTGACTAGATTCGGTTCACCAAAGACTATCATATCTGATAATGCTAGGAACTTTGTAGGTTCAAAGGTCTCAATTTTGTCCATTAAGAATGGGATCTACCTCAAAATATCTTCAAATTACTACCTGCAAGGGAATGGTCTAGCAGAGTCAACAAACAATAACCTAATTAGGTTAATCAAGCACATCAGGTTCGAACAATAAAGGGAATGGCATGAACATCTATGGATCGCTCTATGGGCAGACCAAATCACACCAAAAAAGATCCTGAAGATGTCTCCTTATGAGTTAATTTATGGAAAGGAGTTATTTTTTCCTGTCTCTATGGAACCTGCATTACAATTATTGAAAGCCCTTGAAATAGAGGAAAACAGTGGAATGGAGGTACGGATAGCCAAACTCCTCGAATTAGAGGGAAATAGAGAAAAAAATTTTGAAGCTATGATTAGCCGCAAGAAAATAGTCAAGTGATGGTTTGACAAAAATACTTTTGACCTAGATTTCCAGGAAGGGAGCTTGTTCCTAAAATATGATGAATGCCCTACAAAACCAGGTCAACACACCAAATTTGAGGCATTGTGGAAGGCCTCTTTCTGAATCAATACGTGAAAAGAGAGGAATTCATACAAATTAGAAGATATGGAAGGTGATGTTTTGGGGATACTATTAAACGATATTCATCTGAAACCATTGCATTAAAGTACAACCTTCTTCAAAATTTTCACAGATATGTACCATATGTAAAATCTTTGTAAAAAAATTTAGGTTTAAGATTTAAGAATAAGCGAAGAAGCAAAAGAGGTACAAAAATCTATTATATATATTGTATATTCCTTTATCGAATTTATAGTATGGGGTAGCCCGAGGCTAAGATTTTTAGTAGAAAAAGCTCTTTCAAGCAAAACCGAGAAGAGGGTATTCGAGAAAAATACAAAAAGAAGAACAAAATGGAGGTATTTTTACAAAAAATAAAAAATAATGCCTCTAGCCATCATTATAGGGGCTTGTTTCCCATAGTCTCTTTTTTTCTTTTTCTTTCTTCTTCTTCTTCTGCACTCGTAGGTAGTAGGAATGATTCATGAACACCGACATCATTCTGCATGGCCAAAGATGATGAGCTCGAATTGTTTCTTGAAGTCTTACTATGTGAGAGCTTCATCAAGATCATACTCTCGACGGAGATAGGTGGTCACAAGTAGAGGAGACAAGACATGGTGGCTATTCAGGTCCATGGTGCAAAAGTCACTAAGAAAGGGAAGTTGAGGCACGCCCACACTATGGTCAATGAACTTGTGAAGTTCCATTGCATTGGGGATGCCGACACCAGGGATAGCAACTTGCACTATTTCATCAAGCCCTTGCAGAAGAGAGATGTCGAACATGCAGTGACACAACTTGATAGGGTAAAAGCACAAATTTGTGTCACACTTTATAAAGGAAACGACCAACATTGATCCAACTTTTAAACTTGAATCACTAAAAGTGACATATATGATGGGAATTTTGAAATGATGTAGACTAGTAAAATATGTACTTTTTAGTATATTTTATGTTTGTATTTAAACAAAAAAATTAAAAAATTATTTTAAACTAGTTTTTAATAAATTAACGCTATCGTTTAGTTGTTGATAAAATGCTGAAAAATGAAGTTGTAGAAGACGTCAAACTTTTTATAGGAATTTGGTTTTTTTTTCTTTCAATTTTTTTGTGTGTATTTATAGCTTGAAACTTTAGTGAATGGATTTTTTTTTTTCCCAATTTTGATAAATATGCATTTTTAAATAAATATTAAAATGTGTGTGAATCAAAAAATAGTTGTTTCCATGGGACATAAACTTTCATATTAAATGTTTATCTAAAATGGAAAAAAATTATACCATCTTGAATTAGATTCTTTTATATCTAGTGCGTAATATATTTTTCAATTTTTTGAATAAATATTAGTATTTTTCCTTGGCATGGTAATCAACCTAATGTTTTGTGTTGAAAACCTAATTTTAGTAAAAATACAAAATAAAATATAAATAATAATTAAACTATTAAAATAAATATTTTTTGAAAACTAAACTTATGGGTCTATGAAAGGGTAGTTTTAAATTTTTCAAAATATGTTATTTATATTAGTAAGAGTTATTGAAACTTCAAGTTTTTCAAATAATTTTTTTTGTTGGTAAATTGGACTCAAAGTGGTGCTCCATATATTTATAGCCAACAATTTTAGTTGAAAAGTTGTGGAAGTATCTAAATTAACTAGAATGAATCTTACTAGATCATATGCTTGACCAAAATTGATTTTTAGTTAGAAATACATAAATTTAGTTTTGCTGATAAGTTGGGTAAAAGTGTGATACAAATTTGTGATTTTACCCCTCAACTATCTTAGTTTTGGTGACATTTAAGTCCAGCAGGGAAGCCATGAAACATGACAGGATGTTGTAGTTGGTTTGCATTTGGTTCTCATCTTCAATGCAATCCATTGCAACGACCCACCGAAAATAAATTACCCCCAAGTGGTCACGACCTTTCCCCAAATGCTTAATTCTCTCACTCATAATCTCCCTAGTAAAGGCATATTGTGGCCTACGTGGGAGGAGATGAACAAGAGTACCCAAACTAGTAGACATGTTTAGAGCAGCGAAGCAAAAGGCAATATTGCAAACAGAAAAAAGATAACTAAACTTAAAAGTTTTTCTTTTTTGAATGAATATAACCTTGAGGTGGCATAGTTATTTATAGAAAAGAGGTGTTGGAATCAATAAATAGCTAAGGTTCTATTTTTGGCTGGACGGTAACGGGAAAGTATCATGGTAGTCGGTGAACGGAGAATAGATCATATGGAAGATCTGTCATAAGGTTTGAAAATTAATGTTTGGGCGTTGAGAGTAAATGCCCGTATAGGCCGATGTTCAAAATGTGTCCTAGACCATCATTAACAAAAGCTAGCTTACATAATTGAAAGGATGTGGATTAACGCGTTAATTCTTGACAAATTAATGATCCTATCTTTTCAAGGGTACTTTGTATCTCTAAGAAAAGAATGATATAAGTAATATCACTCCCCCCAAGACAACGAGTTTATTTGAAGAAAAAGGCAACGGAGGGAATGTAATAAATTCATTTGTGTAGATTTTTTGGCATTCCCAAGGGATACAGATCCCCTCCCCACATGTATCTCCTCATTGGTGGCATTTAATGGACTAGCGGTAATGACATAGCCTTAACTACATGTACTTCTTGGGAAATTAATTGCATGAAAAGTAGAATTTTTTTAGGAAGCAAAGAGCAAGTGGTCATTATAGTAAAATCTGAAAATTTTGAAGCAATCATGGTAGAACCAACAATGACTGGGAGGAGAGTTGAACCAGCACTAAGAAGACATGTTTTCACCAATATTTTTGGGCAAAAATCGTTCGCCAATGCCCTAGTGCCTAAGGACCAACCTTTCAATTTTTTAAAAAGGGTGTCGATAAATAAGAGCATTAAAAGGGAAGTGGTGTGAGATGTCCCTGACAACATTTTAGACCCTAGGTTGGCAAGAAACCCTAAAAATCTCAGAGAAGGAGTGTTTTAGATAATGAAATATCATAATAACTCTAAGAGTTTCACCTCTCGGATTTGGAATTGTGGGTTGACGTAGTTCATGATACCTATCATACACCTATGTATAGAATTGGTGCATGCATCTGTCAGAAGATTTGATGAAGAAACTAGGACCATAACATGTAACAGGATTAAGGTTGTAATCTCTTCTCCAACTATACGAGAGATGTTGTGCATCCCTTTCAAATGACATGTTGAGATGTTCGTCAACGAAGATATGGAGACCTACTGGGAGGAATCGAATGAACAAGAGAATTTTTATTATTATGAAACAGGGGAAATACCAAACAGACGCCATTTTTTTAAAATTCAAGAAGTTCTCAGAGAGCACACATGACCTTTTCTCAATGTTAGCCTGGGTTTTCAGTTTGGACAATGATGAGGAGGTCCACCCTTTTTAGATGGCCTTGGCTTTGATACTCAAGCATGAGAGGAAACAAAGGTATTTCAATTTTACTGATGTAATAGCTACCAATATGTTGTTGCAACTAAAAAATTACAAGGTTTAATCTAAATTTAGGTATTCTTCTTTCTTGGTCCATTTGATCCTGCATCAGAACTTTAGGTTTTTAGAAAGAAATTTTCCTATGTCTAGATTAGATGAGAAGGGTTTCGTTCAACCCATTTCTATATGGAATTATGTCCTATGAAGGAAAAGTAGCTATTATTGGTTTGTACACCTTTTTCTGAGACCAATATTGCAAGAGTTGTTACCCCGGGCCAATGACCGTTTATCTCCCAAGGTCTTGTTATGGATTAAAAACTCATCGACTCTAGTGGATTATTTCTTCAGGAAATATTTTACATTTATCATATATCATGGTTTTGTCGGAGAACCTTTCCAACTTGCTAGATTTGTGATAGATCAAGTCTTCATGTAGGAGGTATGCTAACAAAAAACTCTTGCCAACAACGTATATGGGAGGGGAAGGAAAAAAATAAGGTTTTATTTTCTCCCCCTCTGTATTGCAAATCATGGGGTAGTGTTGGAGAAGCATAAATCACAAGATGAATTGACCAATTTGTTGGCAGCTTTGGGCTTAGTCATCATATGTGACAAATGTGACTATAATCCATCAATGCAACTCCCCCTGAAGCATGAGACGCGAGAGTATGTGGAGTCTAAGAAAAAACCAACATAGGAGATGCCACATTTGTACGTCAACTTAGATCTTATACTAATGAAGAGGCAAAAGTGGTTGAATTTATATACACCATAGGCAAGATATAAGAGAGAATTGTTGATAGGAAATACCTTAAAGAATCAAATGAAATTTCAAGGATGGTCAGACAAAAAAATGGTAGACTTTTGGAGGTTACGACAAGAAATGGGGAACATTCACAAACAACTTAAGGATTTGCATCATCTGATGAACAATTTGAAGACATTTATGATAGGGAGGTTGATTCCAACAACAAAAATCTACAGTCCAGCCATGAAATAATAGAGGAACAACTTCCTTGTCATGTTCCCTGACTGCAAGATTCTGACAAGGGAAAGATAACCCAATGGTCCCCAACAAGAACAATTGCAGAAATTGAAGGCTAGGATTTGGCAAGATCATCCACAAAAGGATCTGAACATTCAAATTTAGGACATAAAAAGTTACACCGAGTCCAAGATCTGGACATGTTAGATGCAGTCATCGAAAATGAAGAAGTTGAATGTTCTCCTTACAACATTCAGACAGTCATGATTTAGGTAAGTCTTTCTCCTCCTCTTCTTTTGAATTCTACATATTTGATTAATCCTTTGCCTTTTCCTATTGAAAATAATCTTCCACCTTCAGGCTCTGAGTTGTTAGTAATAAATGAAACCTCTGTTGTTTTTAAACCGCCAAGTGATGCACCATTGTGAGCCGAACAAACAGTGTCCACTTCAACCGCTATTGACTCTTTAATTGCCCTATCTAGGGCTCCCATAGAAAAGGCCAAGTCGCCTATACTACATGTTACCCCAAGTCTATCCACATTCAAAGATAAGTTGCATGCCTCATCTATTACTCTTTTTACTTCGACCGATACCCCATGTCCCTAATCCCAATTTGGCATCTCGTCATTCTCAATGATTACTCTTCCATTCACCTCCTCATACGTGCATACATCTAAAGTGTCCCCTTATGTCACTCATTTTAGTTTTCCACCTGGAGCTTCTATGCAAAGTATTTATACCCCACAAACTCTTTAGAATCATTTCAATGCCACTAGGTAGGCCTGAAAAAATTGAAAGTAGAAAAGAAGAGAGAAGAATGTCAAGCTGCCATCTTCTAAGAAGATCCATACATGTTTTGAATGAAGAGAGGAATTCTCTATGGATCACCACCATGAAGCCACTCGCTGTACAACTTGAAGGAAAAATGCAGATGGAGGATTATGACATTCAAACAGTAGGTATGGGTTTGAATGAAATTCATCTGTGCAACAAGGTATATCTGGCTAAGACCACTCAAAAGGTGGTGTACACATATTATGAGTGGATAGACTGTAAGTTAAGAAAGCATGAGGGTGAGCTAGAAAATGTAAAAGAAACAGTGAACTATTTGCAATCCAAGCTCAAAGCTCAAAATAAAGAAATGACCCACATATTGCAAGTATAGGACCAACAAAATGAAGCAGAAGGATCTCTTGTGACACTCCAAGATGAGAATATCCAGCTTTACATTGAGATTGATAGATTAAGGGGTGAACTTCTGACTGACCATCAATCTGTTTTAGAACACCAGCGTGTTTGGGAAATTATAAAGGATTTATACAACATCTGAGCTCAGGCTTCCGATAAAATGAAAAAGATAGATAGGAAATCAGAAAATTAAAAGGTGATAAATGGGAAGAAGGGGCTGCTTCCCATGCTCGGATTCAAGAAACCCAAAATTTGGTGTCAGAGCTAGGAGAGTCCCGCGATAAGAGATATCAACTAGAGCGGAGATTGAAAGAAAAGGAGGCTTAGATAGAGGAGGAGTTAGTTGTTGCACAAAAATCTGCAAACCTTCCTATAAAGAATAGGCTAACATCTGCCTACTAGGAGAAAATCATTATTTTTCTCATTGTCCTAAGGTCGGCCTTATAGTTCTTGAAAGATGCTTGAGAAATAAATGAAAGGATTGACCCATTGGCTGATCAAACTCTTCAAGAATATGCTCCCCAATTGGCCGAGCCCCGAAATTTTACTTCTAAGCTCTATGTGGCAATGGATGACACACTAAGAAGTGCAGGTATTATGGACCGAAGGGCTACCTCTAGTAAAGCAAGTGAATTCAACTATTTTCATAAGGTGGCATCCAAAATGAAGAACAGTCAGGTGATTTTGAATAAAAGGGTCAATCAAATCAAGAAAGATTTTGGTATTTTATATAATTATGGGTTTCCGTCTTTCCTATCAGCAGATGGAGAGATATTGTCAGTCGAGTAGATTATAGAGGAACTTAGAAACAAATTTCAGACTTCTGTAGATCTTCCAGGCCCAAGTTCAACACCAGTAGCAGATGATATTGAGAATTAGGTTCTCTAGCTTTTGCGTCTTTACTATCACTTGGGCATCGTTTGGATGAGATGGGGATTTGTTTCTTTCAAGGAGGTATTTGAGTTGGATCAAGCATACAAGGCATTCAATAGCCTTGATCGACCAACCAATGCAAATTGATAGATGATAAATTCTACCTTTCTTAAACTTCTGGAATAACCAAAGGTTTGGGTTCGTGCCTTCACAAGTGAAAGCCCCCTGTGAGTCACCAAAATTGTGAAGCAATTTTTTCTTTTATATATATATATATATTTTTTAGCTTTATTTTTGTCCTTGGGATAATCCGCGTGCAAGAGGCTTGCATTTTTTATGAACACACAACTGGCCACGTGGTGGTTGCACATGTCTTTTTGATTAGCCTCTCTGTAGTCGAAAGTCAGGCCATGTTTCGATATGGAAGACATTTTCTTACTTCCTATTTTCCCACAAATGAGATTATCCACCCTTCCAAAACACCATCTTGTCACACCATGTAGCTGTAGAAATGGAATGCTCGAATAAGAGTCCATTGGGATGCACTATACTTTTTCTTAGTAAAAGGATATGAGTCGGTGCCGCCAAAGCCACTTGAGGTGACCGAATGGGTTTTTCCAGACTATCTTCTAGGATCAAAGTGATTACAAGGGTTAATCCTATTAAAATATCTAAACAACATAAATCTGGTAGCTAAATGTTGATGAGCAGTATTTTGGTGACCTAATAAAAGATATAAAATCAAATTTCCAAGCTATCAATTTTGGACGTCTAGTAGTCATTAATTCTAGAGGAGGTCAGATTTTTCTTTTCTTGGTGGTTATATATTGACAAGGGCAGCAAGGAGCAAGGATCCCTGAAGTTTTCCTATTGGAAAATTTTTCCTTAGTTTTCTTAGTTAATAGAAATATTTCTTTTAGAAGTTCATAGAATATTGCTTCACTCTGGCATGTTATATCTATTTTATGATCAAACTATTATCGGATTGGAATTCGATCCTTTTTTTTAGTTCATCTAAATTTGAAATGCGATTTATTCTAAGGAAATATTTCAAACAATGCATGATATGGTCTTTATTAGTATATCTTTCTTTATATCTTCGTCTAGAAGAGAACAATATGTCTTGCTTGATATAAGTAGTTTTGGTTGTCAAATTTCCATGTTGTTTATGTATATGACCGAATCTTAATTTTTAGAGACTGAACTATGTCATTAGAATTTTTCATTTTCTTTGTAAGGTTATCAGTTTCTCATGATATGCTATATTAAGAGGGAGGGTTTCCATCTCTTTTTGAATGTTTTCTATTAAATCTGGAACTTCTATGGTTGATTTAGATCTTAATACACATTTATTAAGGTTTGATTGAATGACTACATTTGTGCTTGTATCGATCCTTGTTTGTTCGTTCTCCTCTCGAAAATGAGGGGAAGTGGTGTTCTTTGTCTCTTCTATCACTCATAGAGGAAAGCTTGTGATTTTTAAATGTTGTAAAAACGTTGGCATATCGCCATTTCTTAAAGTTTTACTGTATGCATTTCTTTTTCCCTTTTCCAAACTCAGAGAAGAGATGACTTTCTATAAAAATCTTGGAGGTATTCAGTGAGAATAATATTGTCCCCCACTCCCTAAATTTCCCATAAGATTGTCGGAGAGGTGCAAGCCTTTATGATCAAAAGAATCATTAATCCATATTATATTGTAGATCACAAGTGGGTTCTCACTACTATTGACTATTTTACCAACTAGATTGAGGCTATAATATTGAAAGAAGCTAATGAGAGTGTTGTTCTTAACTTTTATGAAGATTTATTAACAATATTTGGTGTTCCTAATTCCATTATTTTTATAATGACTTGTCTTTTTTGGTTACAAGGGTAAGTGAATGGGCTATGAAGAATAATATCTTCTTGAACAAATATTCAAAATATTAACTTCAAGACATTGGACTAGTTGAATCCATAAACTGAAATTTGATTAAGACTATCAAGAGAACCATTGAGCATAGTTAGGGTGTATGACATGTGAAATTTAAATCATCTCTATGGGTTGATAGGATCACCCCTAAAATATCAATTGGAAACTCCCCATTTGTGCTAGTTTATGATAAATATGCAAAATTTTCCATCTCTTAAATTTCTAGCTCTTTATTTGGTCGAATAACTTGAAATGTTAGAAGAGGAGACAATGGTAATAAGGTTAGTACACCTAGTTGAGTTGGAATAAGTTAGAGATCAAGCCATGAAAATAATGGATGCACTATATTTTGATGAGAGGATAACTCTTAGAGTCTTCAAAGAAGGTGATGTGGTCCTCAAGTGAGATGAATTGAAGAGAAATCTTGAGAAACATTCTAAGTTTTATGCATTTTGTATTGGGACTTATATAATTTATAAGTGCAAACAACATAATGCTTTCTAGATATCAAAGTTGGATGGAGAAGAAATACCAATCCCAATCAATAGGATTCACCTAAAACATTGTTTTTGAGGCAGTATTAGTTCTTTGTAAATATTAGTATAACTTTTAGATATCTAATAAGTGATGTAGCATATTTTTTTGTCTTGATTTTTTCCTTCAAATACTTATGCATAGTTTGTCTTTTGGTGAGATGTTGAACATAGTCCTAGTTTGGTTTCTTGTTTTTCATGATGGTGTTGATGGCTAGTAGATAAGTTTTGTTTTGATATTTTTAAGGTATTTTGACTCCTAGTCCTAATGGATATAAAAGTCTATTGGCTCTTTATTTTCAAAAGGGAAACATCCCTGAGAGATTGCCAAAAGTGGGCCTATTTTCTCATCCAGGTCAAAATAGTCACTAACAAGTTGTTCATGTTATTTTAAGTGTTCTTAGTTTTGTCCTAGGATTTCAAAAAGGGAATTTTAGTTTATAATAAGTTTTTGCAACTGCCTTGATGTTATTCAAATGTTCTAAAAATATATTATTTCTACCAAGTATCATATTAATGCTAAGGGAGGAATTTATTTTAAAAAGGTCTAAGTTTTTAAAGAAAATATTTGTTAGGGTTTTTGGGCTCTTTGAAGACCATGTTGAAAGTGATGAAGGATAAAGATGAGGGAATGTTGAAGAGAAGTAAAGGATATAGGTACAAATTGAGAGGTTGGAGGAGTTTAAATCCTTTGTGTTGAAAAACTTATGATTTTACTTCCACATTTTCATAGGTATGTGTCGAAATGTGTCCTAAATTGTTGAAGATTTAGAATTTGCTAAAGTATTCAAGTTGTGTGAAGTCTAAAATTTGTAGATTTCTTCAAAATATTTGAGTTTAAAAGGTTCCCAATCTATCTTAGAATAAGGTATAAGATATGATTGCAATAAAGGGACACCTTAGGAAAGAATAATAAATATGATAGTCATCATGTGGATCAAAGCACACTTAAAGAGAACAAACCCTCATTCATAGCACCAAGTTTTCTTCTTCCTATCCTCTCTCACTCAATGCTACTCCTCCTTACTATAGAATTGATTTCATATGGTTTTTTGAGTTTTATTAATTATGAATGCATGAGGTTGGTGACATACATATGGTTCCACAACATATATCTTATGAATAACATGCACATTATAATGAGTAAATATTTATGAGATATGATAAGTTTTATTGCTCACAAAAAAAAATCATAGTCTACAACAGTCATCATGGAAATTTATTTGAGAGCATTAAAATATTTAGAGAATAAAAAATTATATGACAATGAAGACAAAGTCAACATCCATTTTAACATGAGAGTCAATTAGGTTTCATTCCATCACAATGGTGTTAGAGTGTTAGGACAATCCAATGAAATTATTGTTATCATGATGATAATATATAATCTAATGTCAAAAAAATTCTTATTAAAGGTTATCTATTCTCAGATACCTACAAATAACATATGGAATGGGTTTGTAGGGACTAGATCATGCATAGATGAAGGGTAAATCTAGAAATCCTATATGATATCCTTAAAGTGATTGGGGCTAGATGAAGAATTTTTTTTATCGGATTTATATAGAAATATGGAGGGAGGTGAATAAATTATTTTGAAGGTGATTGGGATTGAGAAAAAGGTACTTAATATTATAAGCAATGATCAATGGGGCCATATGGATTTTTAATAACTAATATCACACAATCCACTAGAAATTATCATGAATATTAGATAAGTATGTATGTGCTAAGGAAAAAATATAAATGATGCCAATAGAAACTAGTGCCATGTTTATAAGTCTTTGAAAATTTCTTGACCATTTAGTGGAAAATGGCTCAAAATGTGTTATAGATATTTTTCTAGAGCATGCTTACCAGATTTTGACTCTTTGCGATTTCTAGTCTATTAATCTCCATGGGAAGGAATAATTTTTTTTTGAAGGAAAGCCCTAACCATTGTTGATATTATAAGTGACAAAGAGAGGATATGAGAAGTGAGAGAGAAGATTGTTTCTGATAGATAAGTATACTAAGGAACCTCAACAATTGGAGATATGTACATGTCAAGTTCATATACAAGTATTGAAGGTAGTTATTGTGGTGATCTATACAATGAATATCAATATGGAAGTCAATCTAAATGAAGAGATGATAAAAATGGTTATGGGAGAGACATGGGAATGGGATAAGTAGATAGATGATGAGTATATTATAGGTAAGGATAATAAAGAAGACCATTATGGCTCAAGAAAAGATCATATAATTTTTAGAAAGAGAATGATCATACATATGAAGATAATGAATGATATCCTTCAAGGAATGAGAACTCCTCCAAGTTTGAAAGAATTAGCTAATTATTCTATGCATCACAAAAATGAAAGGGATGGAGGGAGTCTAATAGCTATTGTAGCGAAAGAAACTACTTGAAAATCTATTAAAATTCAAGGTCAAGATGATCTAGCCATTGCATAAAATGTTGAAGGTTCTATGATCATTCCCTCTTGTAGACTTGATGATTTTGATCCACTTAATTATTTTACAATAGTGCCCCCATTTTTAAACCATCTTAGATAAAAAATTATCTTTGTTTGGTCTACCATTTGAGTCATTAGTTTTTCCATCAATTACAACTACAGTTTAATTGAACACCTCATCCACTAATGAGCTAAGATTAGTAGCTAACTTGTTTTGAGATGCCAATTTTGGTTTAGACATTCTCAACTACTATTGATCCAAAGGTTGATGGTGTCAAAAATTTGGGTCTTTTATATGCTCTTCAAATTAGGCCACCTAATCCATTAAGGATTTTCTTCCCAACACAAGGCATGGATTATTTAAATCCTCACTAATTAGACAAAAACATGTAAGATTGTCGACATGTAAAAATGACTTAACACATATCACACATCTTGAATTTCATTTTTCCATTATTGACATCATTTTCTTTAATCTAATTGCATTTCACATCATTTTCACTAATTAACCCTATATTCCTCCATCAGTTGAACAATATTTAATTATTTAATTAATTCACTATTTCATCATTATTCTAACTTTATTCCTCTCGATTAATTAATTTAATGCAAGTTAATTAATTATGTCACTAATATACCCCATTTATCTAAATTAATTAAATTGTTATCATTTCACAATTAAATTAAATCACTTTCCCCTCTCTAAACTTGAATAATTAAATCAATTATTTGAAATCATTCAAAATAGTCAAACAAACAAATACAACTCTATTTTTTAAAGTCAAACATGACTAGCACATTCATCTCTAAATATTAAATAATTATTTAAATAATTAATCATCCTCACTCTCTTTTTATGATTGAGAAAATCATGATCAATGATTTCTCACTCTAAATGGTTAACTAACTCATCTATTCCTCAATCCCACTAACCACTCAACCCAATTTGTTCAATCCCCCCAACCATTCGAATCTAATTCCACCAATCATTCCAATATATTTCCTCTCAACTATTCTAAACCATTGATCATGATCTTTTAACATTGAATCTTGATTGTTCATCCTAAAATTGAAAATCTATTTAACAACCATATTCATTCTAAAAAATGATTGGAGAATCTATAGAATTAATGCAAAGAGGTAATGTTGAATTTCCATTCAAATTCTTGAGAGAAAATACTCACACATCTTTGATCACCATTAAAATTCTTTGGAGATTTTGCAAACATCAAATGGAGGCTTCGTATTGATTCAAACACAATCCAACATAAATACGAATACAAATCTGACATGGTATGGTAAGACTTGTTTTATTTTGGATTCATTTAAGTTTCTTAGCTTCAATTTTGTTTAGATTCATGACATTAAATTTTACATTTCATGAGTATAGGTTTGGAATTTGATCTTGTTTGAATTGATTTGGTTTGACTCGTTATCATTTTTCTATGCTTATTCCCCTCTTACATCATTAGGCACACCCAATGGGACCTATGCCCTTAACACTAATCTTTTGGAAAGTTTTGTGAGTAGTTATAGGTTTTGGAACACTAATGTCTTTTTTCTGGAAATGTTATTGATAATTGAAACATGAAAGACCCAAAATTTGCACGTGATCATTTTCACAGTTTTACCATGGTCATACTAAATACAATCACTATTGTATTAAACAAGCTCGCTATTATCTGTTTGGTGTTGTAGGTTTGTAAAAAAATTGACTTTTTACAGGGCCGCTATTGTCTTAAATAGGTCATAGTTGTAATTTTCTTCACTACTATCATCTAAATTGGCTTCTATTGTTCCAAGAGAAAAGACTGTTGTTGTCCTAAACATATCCACTATTGTTAATTTTGTTTTTTGTTCTATTTAAATTTTCAAAGGTTATTTGATTTTTTTGATTTTCCTAACCCTAATGATTGATTATTTGTTATGTTTGGGAGGTTTTCTAACAATTTTGGTGCAACCCTTGTAGGATTATGGTATGTTTTCCATGAGAAAAACTAACACTTTGATTACAGAGTTGGAGAATGGTCTAAGGCCATTTTAGCTTTAAATATTTGTGTAGTCACAACACATTTCATTTTGCTGCTCCTAAAACTAAATCTCATATTTCATTTGGTTCTCATAAAATTGAACCTACAAATTTCACATTTTATTTGGCACTCTTAAAACTAAACAAGTAAATCTCACTTTTCATTGGGTGCTCTTAAAACTGAGTGAAGCAAATCTCATGTTTTTGTTTTGGTGCTCCTAAATTTGAACAATAAAATATCACATTCTGTTTTAATGCTCCTAAAATAAAGTGTTTTCATTTTTGGCACTGTTAAAATGAGCGTAGTTTCATTTGTTGATGCTATTAAGATGAACAATGTAGCTAGAAATATTTAACTTGGTGCTATAAAATTGAACATTTTTTTTTTATTTGTAAATTGATATATCTTGCTTGAAGTCTCAAATTGTTTTAATTTGGTGTACCTAAAGAACGAATTGGTATCTTTACACACTTCAAATTTTTGGACTTAAAAAGAAACTACTATGAATTGTCTATCGTGTTCACCATGTTTGGAAAACCATGTGTATATCCTCCCCCCTCATTATTTTGACGATCTTGGGTGACAAAAAATAAATTTGGGTTTCACAATCATTTCTTTTCATCATTACCTTTATATTGGGCATGCCTAAGACACACATCCAAAAAGAATAAATTGAAGGCAACCTAAAGTGAAATTCCTTGAAGCCACTATATAAATGATTTCGGTGAAATCCAAGATTTAACTGGTATTAGCTTTAGCCATAAAGTGTCATTTAGAATGGGGAGGTACCTTTTCATATAAGCACCCCTAATAGGAGTGGTTAAACTCTTAAGTGGATTAATGTGCACTCCCCAAGTATCAGTCACTTGAGCAATGACTAAGAGCTTTAAATTAGTTTTACCAACCTTTTTTATTGAGATATTCTACTTGGTGAAATGGTTCAGTGCAAGGAATTCACACCATACCCTGAAGATACTTTACTCACCATATGAACTCGCTTGAGTTGAGATAGAAATCTCTATCTTAGTATAAGCTAATTGTAGCTTTCTAGGGAGAGGGTTATTGGGTCATCCTTCCATTCCAGGAGGCCCCTATTTGTCCACTCTTGAAAGACTTAAGTGTACATACATCCCAAAAGGTTGTCCCTACCTTAATTTCAAGGAGCTTTCAAGTTGTGGGCTTGAAAGTACCACCATTAGCTAGTTTGACCTTAGGGATAGAGTGCTTGATATGTTTTCGATGTTGTTACCATTTTAAACATGGGCTAATTTTGGCTTCTTATCATCAAAACACTACAGTTAGTTTTATACACTCTGATCAATGTCTTTTATCACTTACCAAATCTTAGACATAATTCTCAAAACATTAGATCAACCAAAAATCTAAAAAATTTCAAACTTATCCAATAAACTGTTGTTGAACAAAACTAAAAAAAATGGAGACAAGGCTAATATTGACATTCCTATCACTTTTGTTTTGAACATTTCAACTACTATACTAAATTTGAACCACTGTCATCCTAATATTTGACTATTGTTATCCTAAACATTGTATTTTTTTATCAAAACAACTGCTATTGTGCTCACTAGTTCACCAATCAGGAAAATTGAAACAAAGATGGCTCTTAATAAACCTGCCACATTTTTTCTCAAAATCAACCGCTAGTGTCCTATAAATTTCCACTTCTACTAAATATGTTGCTATTTTCTTCTTTGTTTACCAATAACAAACTGAAAAAAAGGTCGTTGTTGCTCAAGTTTTGACTAGACTATTGTCCTATGTTCCAACCACTATTTTCTTGAAAATTGTTACTACTCTCCTAATCGAGACCACTATTATCCTTTTTTTGATACAAATTAAAAATTGAACTAAAAACTAGTTAATCCATCATCATTTGACACACAAAAAATCAAACCTACAACTATTTTTCTATATTCATTAGAAAATCAAAACATCAACCTAGTTTTCTAGGACACAAGTCAACACAACAAACTTGGATTATCCTCTTGCTTTTATTTTTTAAGATATTAGCATCAAAATTTTCTTATAACCT
This sequence comes from Sequoiadendron giganteum, assembly GCA_007115665.2. Lineage (NCBI taxonomy): Eukaryota > Viridiplantae > Streptophyta > Pinopsida > Cupressales > Cupressaceae > Sequoiadendron > Sequoiadendron giganteum. The sequence continues at coordinate 652,669,818 of CM021102.1, forward strand.
CAAGGCTAGTTTAAGTGTAGTATCAACATATCCTCTAGAAATGGAAGAAAAATATCAATCCAAATCTTGTATAATTTGTGTCCCATAAATTAGCGTCTTATCAAAATATCCACCAAAACCACTCATACTTTGAATTCTTGAGCATCAAAACATATAATCCATAGAAAAACATCAACATATTTTACCAAAAGGTTTTCACAAATCATCTCTATATGTCACTTTAAATAAAAAACTCCCACAAAAAAACCACTATGCCATTTCATAATTAGTGATTGCAAAACTCCCAAAAGTATTGATCTTGTTTATGGCAACCACAAGATATCAACACAAGAAAAATATGGAATTCAACATGAGTATTTCTATTTCACCCATAAAAAACACCACTAACGAGGAAACCCAACCATGGGGTTACAATGTATGACCTTACAACTCCTCAAAGAGAATCCACATTTAAAGAAACACAAAATAAACCACCTAGTAATGAGGAAGTACTCCTTAGACACAAAAACATGATTGATAGTAAAAATCAACTTCTATATCCCATGGACATGACCATAGAATAAAATTATAGTGATGAGGAAATTACCAATCAGAAACTCTTAGATTACTCCCAAGATCCTAAGATTCAAAAGCTTATGGAAAAAATACTTGGGAAGAATGTAAACTCATATTTCCTCACATTAGCACAAAGTGGTGCTAAACTACCCATAGAATTTAATGAGGACATTCTTAAGGATCCAAATCTCATTCCACTAGGAGATCAAACAATGGTTAGATAGATACCAAAACCAATGATGGATCCCAAGATACCACCCTTGTTTTCACAAAACAATGATCAATCTAAATCACAACCTATGGATAATCCATTGTATAGAAAACCATCCCAAATTAAGCAAGTAATGATAGACCAACAATATAATTTAAATATAGCTCAAAGCATGCCACAATAAACATCCTATTATGACCCTTACAATAATGCACAATATCAACAAGGGAAATCACAAGAAGGTGTATCCCAAATGAACTATCAAGGTACCCTTCAAAATCCTCAACAACAATGTGTACCACAAATGAACTACCAAGGTGCCCTTCGACAAAATCCACAACAACAAGGTATAGCCCAAAAAATATACAAAGGTACCCTTCAAAAAAATCCACAACAACAATGTGTACCTTAAATGAACTATCAAGGTACTCCTCAGGTTTCACTACAACAAGGTGTACCTGAATTGAACAATCAAGGTACCCTTCAATAAAATACACAACAAAAAGGTGTACCCCAAATGAACTATCAAGGTACCTTCAAAAAAATCCACAACAACAAGGTGTACCCCAAATGAACTACCAAGGAACTCAAGTTTCACAACAACAAGGTGTACCCCAAATGAGCTATCAAGGTACACTTCAAATTCCACAACCAGGTAATTACCCTAAATGCACTACCAAGGTAACCTTAAAAATCCACAACATAATGTACCCCAAACAAACTTCCAAGGTACAAAACATCAAGGTATACCCCCAATGCATCATCAAGGTATCCTCAACAACAACATGGCATACCACAAAAAAATTACCAAGGAACTCCTCAAAAAATCCACAACACCAAGGGATACCACAAATAAATTACCAATGTACACCTCAAACACAACATCATGGTATTCCACAAATCCAAACTCAAAGTCCTTTTCCATAATAGTAAGGATTACCTCAAACACAATACAAGGTATCCCTCAAAATCAATATCAAGGAGTTCAAAACAATCAATACCAAGGGGTAGCTCAAAATCATTATCAAGGTATACCACAAACCTTAGATACCTACAACACACAAAAAAGAAGCAATATTCCTTACACACAACATGGTCATCAAGCTCACATACCTACACAATATCCCATTTATGATAAAAAAAATTCATAGGAAAATAGGGCTACAACACACAAAATCCTCAAAAAGTGCACCAACCAACAACATAAACATACAACTAAAAAAACTCAACAAAAAAACATTAGACATCCAAATTTGAAAGCCATAGAAGAGATATGCTCTACAATATATTTGTTCATATTCTTTTGATCATAACTTACCTATAATACCTTTCCCCAAGAACTTTGAAATATGAAAATTTGATAAATATAGGGAGAAAGGAGATCCAATAGATGGCATACACAAGTTTTCAGTCACTTGCATGGAATTATAGAAAAGTGATACCTTATTTATGAGTCTTTTCCCATGAATTCTCAATGGGACCACTATCAAACATGGTTCTCTTGTTTACTACCTAATATATTAACACTTGATGAGTTGTCAGATATATTTTTCAATCACTTTTTGTACAACATACAACAAGACATAACAATCAGTGATCTCTATAAAATCAAACAAAGCTAAGGTGAATTATTTTCTTCATATCTATAAGGATGGAGACACAAGGTTAGAAAATGTAAATGGCTTATTCTAGAGAAATAACTTGTAGACATATTTATCTCTAATGTACACAAAGACACTAACTACCAATGCACAATATTGTGCCCTAGTAACTTTGAGGAGACTTAGTGAAAAAGGTTTGATAATTGAAAGGAATCTCATAATAAGGGGGGAAATTAAACTCTACAACTCTAAGGATCAACCTTCTAGATCAAATTAAAAACTAAAGATATGGCCTAAAAAAATGTAACCAATGACGGGGTGGTTGATGCTAAGATTGTACGAAATATACAACCTCCTAATGTGCCAAAAAATCATGTTCAAAAAACACAACAAAGCTACACTCCAAATAATGTGCCAAACAACCAACTCATTTATCCTCAAACAACCAACCCAATAACAACAACAAAATCAAGGACAGGATAATGTAACGAGACCAGCAAGGCAATATGACCAAACAAGAAGGAAATTCACCCCATTGGGAAAACCCTTGAGGTAATTATGCACAAACTAATCCACATAAACCTCATTGAGATTAATGAAAAAAACAATTATGAGGAGCCTAACTTCAAACCCCCTTGGTATAATGAGAATGAATAGTGTGAATTTTAGAAGATCAAGAGGCATACCACCAACAATTGCATTAGACTCAAAAAAATCATGTGAGACTTAATAAAAAGGGAGAGATCAACATATAACATCATCCTAGAAATAAATACTTAAAGATCTAAAAAGGATCCAATCCCTGACCATTCTAGGGGAAACAACAAGGGTAAAGGGAAAGACTATCATTAATCCAACTTCCCCTATGATGAAGTCATAGGAAACATCTCTCAAGTCAATCATACCATCAATATTGTAATTGTAACATAGATAACATGTATGTAGCACAATAAGATGATTAAATCTAATCTAACATGCATAAATCTAAATCAAACAACAAAGAATGAGATAAAATGAACTAAAAAGTAAATAAAACAATGTATGAAACAATCTCACCGAATATCAATCCGTTTCCTCGAATTATCTTGATTGTCCTTCTCCATTTTAACTTGTCGTTATTCTTGCCCTCAGATTTTCCATATGTATGCAAGCATATCCTTGATGTATGCCTAAGAAAAATATCAAAGATTAAGTTCTTCCAAAAAGTGTATTGATTTCGGGATGAGGAATAATGCCAAAGATCAACCAATTTATAGAAAGTTGGTTTTCGAACGATCGGCTCAAATTGGAAAGAGAGATCAATGATCGAGATTGATGAATGTCATGCGATGTGAGTTTTGTGTCAGTTAGAACGTGAGTTGGGAAACTTTGTAAGATAAATATTAAATTAGAATAATAATCTAATCTCATGTTAAGACTGTTCGAAAATAGAATGAATAGGATTTCAAGAATAAATAAATGATTTAATCTTCAGTTGGAAGTCTTCGAAAATAGAAGAATTGGAATTTGAATGAAAAGGATAAGTTTAGAACTTAGAGAATGATATATCTGAATGCACACATGAATTAATTAATTAAATGAAGATATTTAATTAATAAACATGTTCATGCATATGAGTTAGATCTAGTTAATTTTCTAGTTGTGATAGAGAGTCTCTTCGCAGAAATGACTAGATATTGAATCCAAAGATAACTGATGGACTTAAATAGATCTCAAGTCAGATGGTGAGTGAATAATTAGATAACTGGGCGATAGAAGAATGTGACAGAAATAATTAATTATGAATTAAATTTTAATTTAATTCAACATTCGATATTGAAATGATTTAATTAAATAAATACTGATTTATTTAATTGACTGAAAAGGTTAATTGAATAATTAAATAATTCAAAATGAATATTTAATTATAGTTGAAATATGATAAAAGGTTTAATTAAATAATAAATTATTTAATTAAGAGATATAATTAATTAGTTAGTGACATAATTAAACAAATATGATTTATTTAATTAATCAAAGTTGAATAAGGGTCATAATGAATTAATCAAATAATTAAAAGGCTATTTAATTAATAGAAGAAAGATGTGTTTAATAAATAATTAAATAATTAACATTATTTAATCATGACCATGGACATTAGAAAATTATGTCGAAAGTGGTACTTGCAGGCCTAAACCAATTTTCAGTGTCTACAGTTTGCCCCTCTTTGTCATAATGCAATTTATTGTGTTATGGAAAAGAAAACAAGTCAAGAATATGCCCCAACGAAGGTATGGAGAATGATGGGGAGGTAGTGGTATGCCCCCTCTAGAGGATAGGCAGGTTTGAAGAACATGAGTGTGCTCTCGACATGGATGAGAGAACTAGAAGATGAAGGAAAAAAAAAAGATTGTGGAAAATAGATCAAGGTGGTAAAGATGTAGAGAAGAAGAAATGATAGAGCGAAAAAGATGAGTAGTACCATAGAAGACATGAATTAATCTTGGAAGATTGGATGTTAAAATAATCTCATAATCTTTAATATTTTTCCAAATTTATACTAAGCTTTGCATTTTATCATCATTCGGCGAGACTGACACAAATGGATAGTTCACACCATGACATGAGATAGACCATAGGGTAGAAAATCATCCATTTGTGAAAAATAGACAGTCATAGACAAGGAGTGTCTTAACTCATACTAAGAGAAAGATTGTCGTAGTCTTTTTGTCTAGACAAACCATAGATAGCAAACAAATAAAAGATGAGTCATGAGATGTCATTGCTCCTCTAAATCCTTCACGGGACATCCTTGAGGAAAATAGTAATATGACTCAAAATCCAAAGTTAAAAATATAGTTGACAAACAACAGAAAAAAAACAGAGTCCTGAGACATCCTTGCTTCTCTAAATCCTTCAAGGGACACCCTTGAGAAAGCTAGTAACTAGAATTATGCAAAAATCGATAAAAAGATGAGCCAAAGTAAGATATAATTCAAAAATCCAATAAAAGTATTTGCCAAAAATTTATCTTGTGTAATTGTTTGACGTTTTACATAGCTCTATGTGAGGGATGACACATACCATATAAGACGCCGAGTCTCGTTTTGACTTGGTGACTATCTATGTAAGGCATGACAAAGCTTGGTTTCAGAATGACACGTGTCGTATAACACATTGAGCCTGATTTCGTTGATCTAACAAGCTACATGAGGCTATGAAGATTGATGATGTTCATTCATAAGAAAGACATATCTTGCTTAAGACATAAGTTGATTGTTCTGACAATTTTTTTGATTTTGACTTGATGATAGTTTTGACCTGTTTGCCTTGTTGATGCATGATTTTTTTTGATTCTTTGACTATTATGAGTGTGTATTTGTTGACAATGTAGACATGAGAATATATACCCTAAAGGACTAACCTAATGTGGCCTCGGGGGCTCATCGATTGATAGCCTTACCTATGTTGTACACGTAGAGACCTTGTAGTTCGACCAAACTTTGACTTACATAACTGAATGAAAATATATACTTAAGTTGATGATATACAACATGTGTGATAGTGAATTTGATAAACCTTAATGGACTGACCTAGTGCAGCCTCAGGGGCTCATCGATTGATAGCCTTGCCTACGTTGTACACGCAGAGACCTCATAGTTCGACATGACCAATGACGTTGACATGTAAAAAGAGTCGTGATTTTATGTGTGTGAGACATGAGACACCTAAACAAATAGACCTAATGCCTCAGGTACACATCGAGTGATGGCCTTGCCTACATCCAATCATAGAGGCAACGTAGTTCGACTATGTCTACAACTGAATTGACACGACTAACTCCAACTCTATTTTTGAGATTTTTGCTATGTTTTCTATTTTTTTGTCTTTTTAGAGTTTTCTAATGTTTTTGGATTTTTTCAAAACATTTTCTGACATTGAGCTTCTATGTAAAAGGTCCACTTGACGCAAAATGAGGATTTTCCCCTAGTCAGGAATAATACCTATAGGATGGCGTGGGGAAAGTGACAGAGTGGACTTGATTTCAATCATTCCAAGTAATGGATAAGACAACCATTTATTATGAGTGATGGTGATAAGTCTGATTGGAATGATGGTAGAAGAAGGAGAAAAGTCGACTACACATGAAACTTGTTCTCCAGATTTTCACCATGGTACTTATCCATAATGCCACCAAAGTGGTTTTCACTATTGGATAGATTATTTCATTCTTTTTTGTGTTTTCCTGATTAAGACATAGTTCTCAAAAGCTACACATAGAACCTCTTCAGATGAAGGTTGTTAATTGGTGGCAAAATTGGTTCTCCTTTAGGGGTAGAGATTTGATATGCTCCTAATCCAAAAGCTTCTGTACAAATATAGGTTCCTAACCAGTTAGGTTCAAACTTACCTGGTTTTTCTCGTTTAGCTTGATTCTTGGGGTCTGCATTGAGACCAAGTCTCCAATGTCAAAGTGTCGATTTAGAAATTTCTTGTTATAGCTATGAAAAAGATGATTTTGATATTCTTGCAAATGGTCTAGTTCCTTTTGTCTTCGTTCATCTAGGAATTCTAACTCGTGCAATCTGGATACACAGTACTCTTCATCATCAATATGACCTTTCAAGGATACCCTAGAGGAAGGAATTTCAACCTCAATAGGTAAGATAGCTTCAGATCTAAATACTAGGGAGTATTGAGTGGAACTAGTGGGAGTATAGATGCTTGTGTGGTAAGCCCATAAGGAAGTATTAAGTTGTAGGTTCCAGTCACAACCAGCATCATTGATAATCTTTTTGAGGATTTTGATAATGGTTTTATTAGATGCCTCGGCTTGGTTGTTACCTTGTGGGTAATATGGAGTGGAAAAATGGTGTTGGATGTGGAATTCTTCACATAGATGGTGGACTTCTTGGTTTTTGAATGGACAGACATTTTCTGTGATAATGGATTGAGGTACACCATACCGAAAAATTATGTAGTTTAGGATAAACTTGGATATTTGTGTGTCAGTGATGTAGGCCATGGGAATAGCTTCAATCCATTTGGTGAAGTATTTAGTGGTGATTATGATGAACTTATGGCTATTGGATGATGGAGGGAGTATCTTACCTATGAGGTTAATTCCCCATTGGGCAAAGGGCCATGGTGAAGTAATCGCACGAAGCTCCTATGCTGGGGCATGTATCAAATCTCTGTGTATTTGACATTGTTGACATTTCTTAACAAAGATATATGAGTCCTTTTCCATTTTAGGCCAATAATAACCTAGTCTCATAATCTTGTGGGCTAAATTAGGACTACTAGAATGGGATCCACATATACCCTCGTGTATCACTCGCAAGGTTGCTTGTGCTTCTTCCGCATCAAGACATCTCATTAGGGCGTTATCTAAGGTACATCTATACAAGGTATCTCTGATGATGGTGTATTTGGAAGACTTATGGATAAAGGTTCTATGTTGGTTGTTTGATAGGTCTAAAGGTAATATTTGGGAATTTAGATAGTTGTATACGTCCTTGTGCCAAGGGGAAGTAGGACCAACAATAGTACACCTCAAGGAATCAAGGACATCATAAGCAGGGACCAACAGTTTTTCGACCAAAAACTCAAATTTAGGCACATTGATAGGAATATCCAATAAGGAACCCATGGTTGCCATAGCATCTGCTGCCCTGTTCTAAATACATGGTATTTGTTAAAAGGTGATGTCATCAAAGTACTACTTGAAAATGTCAGCCATGCACTTGTAAGGGGAAAATTTCTCATCTTTAGTCTCATAATCATCATTTACTTGCTGGAGTACTAGCTGAGAGTCTCCATAAACATGTAGACTCTTAATCTTCCATTGGGCTGCCATTCTTAGTCTTTTCACTAAGGCTTCATATTCCTCTATGTTGGTGCAAGGGAAAGCAATCTTGAATGATTTAGGAATAGTATCGCCTTGAGGTGTAACAAATAGTATGCCTTCTCCTAAACCGTGATTATTATGTGACCTGTCAAAGTATAATTTCCATTTGGTTCTAGTGTCAACTTTGAAGATAAACTCATTAGGAAAATCTGCCACTAAAGGATGGTCTGATTTCATTGGTTCTTCCACTAACTGATCTATAATTACTTTCCCTTTTATAGCTTTCCTCTCCACATATTGGATGCCATAGTCACTTAGTATCATCACCCATTTAGCCAATCGACCTGTTAATGTTTCTCTACTTAGGAGATATTTGAGAGGATTAATCTTTGCGACCAACATGGTTTGGTGGTTTAGGATATAGTGCTGAAGTTTTTGAGTAGCAAATACTATTGCAAGATAGGAACATTCTATGTTACTGTAGTTTATTTCATATCCCACAAAGGTATGACTGATGTAGTACACTACCCTTTCATGACCTTGATCATCATTTTGTGCGAGAAGGGCTCCTAATGTTGACTAAGTTGCTGAAATGTTAAGTATCAAAGGTTTGTCATTTGTAGGTGGCATTAACACGGGTGGAGTGAGAAGATAATCCTTGATTTGTTGGAAAGCTTCCTGACATTTAGGCATCCATACAAATGGTACTCCTTTCTTGAGAAAATGTTGGAATGGATGTATTGTGTTTGCTAGTTGTACTATGAAGCACTTGATAAACTGTAATCTTCCCTATAGTGTTCTTAGTTGAACAATGTTGGTTGGGGGAGGCATTTCTATGATAGCTTTTACCTTCACTGGGTCTACTTCAATGCCTCTTCTAGAAATTATATATCCTATAATTTTCCCTGATTTAAATCCAAACACACATTTCTTTGGATTTAGTCTGACTTTGTAATTTTCTAGCCTTTGGAATATCTTGTCTAGAAATTTCAAATGATCTGCCCTTGTTACTGATTTAGCTATGAGATCATCAACATAATCTTCCATGAGAGTATGTACAAGGTCATGGAAAATAGTCATCATTGCACGTTGATATGTAGCTCTTGCATTCTTAAGCCCAAAAGGCATAACATTCCAACAATATGTTCCCCATGGACATGTGAAATTTATCTTGTGTTGGACTTCAGCTACGATTTTGATTTTGTTATACCCATGGAAACCATCCACTAGAGATAGCATCTTGTATCCTACTGTAAGGTCCATTATCATGTCAATGTTTGGAAAAGGGGAGTCATCCTTAGGACACTCCTTGTTGATATCTCTAAAGTTTGTACAAATGTGGATGCCCTCAATTGGTTTAGTCATTGGAACAAGATTTTAAATCAAGTCTATATAATCTATTGATCTTATGAATCCAACATCCAATAGTTTCTTAAGTTCTACTTTGACCAGTAGAGCAATTTGTGGATACATCTTCCTTAGCTTCTATTTGACGGGCTTAATACCTAGTCGTAATGGTAGATGGTGCAATATTAGGTCTAGATCCAGCCCAGGCATGTTAGAATATGCCCATGCAAAGTTTATCTGTCTCTTTGTGAAGAAGTCTCGAAACTCAAGGTGTTTTGTCTATGTTAAAGATGCAGCAAAATATATTACCCGAGGGTTTATTTTGTGTTTATGTTGAAATCAATATAATCTTCTACTAACATTGGTGACTTTTCTTGAGAAACTGGGAGAATGTTCAAACCTCCATCCTTGGGTGCCTCAGAGAGGTTTTCAACCTCAAATAAATCCTTTATTTTTACTATTTCTTCGTCCAAAGGCGCCTTTCGGTTTTCAACTAAGGACTTGTCATTTTCATCATTTTCATTGTTTTTATTTTTATTTTCATTTTTGTGACTAGAGGTGTAAATAGACTCCCCAAAATATGCTTTGTCATCCATGTCTATGGTAAATCCAACTTTATGATCCCCTCTTGGTATGCCTTCTCGAAGTCCCATGAACTCAACTATTGCTTCGTCATTCTTGAATATGTCTAACATGGGTGTACCTTGTTGATCCCAGTCAATAATTTAGGGATATATGAGGGGCATGTCATCATTGGAGTTATCAAATTTGGAGGTTAACAAGGTAAGTATAGAGTGGTTGACATGTTCATAGAAGTTTTGGACTAACTCCTTTTTGTTCTTTTTCCTATGGGTAGGTAAACTCTGATTTGGGACCACTGTAAGGGCTAGGTCATTAGAAGATGGTTCGTCAGGTGCCCAAGATGTAGGATCAAGGGTTTCCCAATAATTATGCTTAAACCATTCTTCTTTGGACAAGGTCTTTTTATGACGAGGGCTAAATGGATTTGGTATGGGTTTTATCATTTTGTCTAGTTCCCCAAATAACTTATCTAGGTTCATGGTGCTGGTAGAGGAAAGGGAATCCCATTCATAGTCACTCGAGTCAGGGGATACATCATAAACTATGTCAAGTGGTTCATGAGATATCTTGATGTCTTCATAAGCACTTACTTCCTCTTGAAATGGTGATGAAGTACTAGGAAAGCCAATTCTAAGCAATTGAAACCCTAGCCCTAAGCCTTTCGGTCATGGTGAGATAATGATTGGTTCAGTCCTTCCATTTTGATGGAGTCCTAACCCACTATGTTTGTCATAACATTTTATTTGCATTATCATAAAGCCTTTTTCATATTGATCCTTAGCTATTTGAATAGACGGTGAGGGGTATTCATTGTTTTCCTGGTACAACCAGGAGGTAATATCATCTTGGTCCACAACTTCTTCACTTAACTCTCCCCATTTTTTCAATGTCATTGTAGGAGGAACATGAAATATGACTAGGGATTGTCTCCTGTCTGCTATGAATAAACCATATGTCTTAGGTGGAACCATCTGACTGACACAATAAGATGCCTTCATGTGATATTCTCCACAACCCTTGTCTTGGATCTCAACCTTAGGAGTGGATGATGATGGCTATGATGAAATGGACTTAGTAAGAGTTGATGGATCAATGTACAGGGATAAAGTATATGTTGAAGCTTCTTGATTAATTGGCACCTATCATTGTGGAATTTTCCATAGGCTTGTGCAATATTGAAAAGGATCTGGATCACCATCAATCATGATCTCAGTGCCATTATATGAGAATTTAAGACGCTAGTGATATGTGGAAGGTATGGCTTTTATTGCATGTATCCAAGGTCTACCTAACAAAAATTTATATGGAATGGTGATATACAATACTTGGAAGCTAGTGTCCATAACTACAAGGCCAATCTAGATAGGGAGTGTGACAACTCCTTTGGATGATCTTTCCTCATCATCATAAGCCTTAATGACTATAGTCTTATTGGTGTCCACACATTCTTTTGAGCATCCTAATGCCTTAACCAATTTCAAGGTACAAAGGTTCAACCTTGCTCCTCCATCTACCAAGACTCGTTTGGACTTGGTTTCGTGGACTAGGACTTCAAGGTGTAATGGGTCATTATGATCGGTCTTTTCAGTTGAATAATCATGTTGAGAAAATGTGGCATGATGGGAATTGGTTAAGTATCCTACCATTTCTTTGAAACGATTGACATCTAAGATGGTAGGGATAGTTGTTCTCTATAAGGATCTGTCAAGAATGACTCGATGATCTGGTTATACAGTCAATAGTTCCAAGATGGATATTTGTATCGGGGTCTTGCCCAATTGATCAAGAAAATTATACTTAGACTTGGAAGACCATGTAGGTGGCTCAGAAGAAGGACCGGGAAGAGTTATCTTAGTTTTTCCTGTATTTACAACACATTCAGGATGCTTCTTAATGGTGATGGTATGGATATTTTCATTTGAAGCTCGAAGGTGATTTATGATCATACCTTTTCCATAGCCATACTTGGTATTTGCATAAGTGGTTGATGCATTGTTCTTAGTTCCCGAACTAGAGGTCTTTCCTTTCCCATGGTCATGTAATGGGTCTGTGAAGATCTTATGATCATTGTTCTTGGTATTTTTATGTCCATTGACCTCTATTGTTCCTTCTTCAACAAAGTCTTGTATGATATTCTTCATTTTTCAGCATTGTTGTAGGTCATGTCCTTTTGTTTGATGGTATTCACGATAGGTGTTATCATCTCACCATGAGGGTTTAAACTATCTAGGATAATATTGTTTTGGTTCTAGAGGTTTTAGGAGATTATGTTTAATAAATTCTTTGAAAATTGTCTTGATTGGTTCTCCCAAAGGGGTAAATTCATGTTTAGAAAATCTCCTTTATGGTCGTTGTTGTTGTGAATTTTGGATAATTTTTTTGGTTTGATCTGGATTACTCATCATGTCTTGATTGGGGTTGTAACCTCTAAGTGTGATGACCGGTCCCACATATATGGTCTTAGCATCAACAATACAGTCATTTCTAACATTTTTGTTTCTATACCAGAACTTGTCTCTATCGTTGGGAGCGTTTCGATGTTGAACAACTGGATTTCCACCTAGTACTTTAATTTCTCCTTTGTCAGTAAGGCCTTTTTCAAGGATAATTCCCTTTCGTACCAAGTCTACGAAAGAGGTACAACAATGACCTCTTAAGTCACTTCTCAATTTTGGATGAAGATTTTCAAGGAATATCGTGATTTTTTCTTTTTCAGGTATCTCAACTAGACATCTACTAGCTAAACTTCTCCATCTCTGGAAGAAACGGGTGAAAGTATTTCCTTATTCTTGCATGGTGTGACACAAGGTAGATATTTTTATTTTATTGTCTATGTTGAAGTCAAAGTGTTCAAAAAAATTCTCAGCTAAATCACCCCATGATCGTATGCCATATGCTAGTTTAGAGAACCATTCCAGTGCTATCCTGACAAGGGTTCATGGAAATAGTCTCATCAAGTATGTGGGGTCATATGATATGTCCATGCATGTTGTAGAGAATTCTTTAATGTGTTCTAAAGGATTCCTCCTCCCATTATACTTAGGAAAATTTGGTATAATGTATCCATGTGGGAAGGGTTTCATGTATAGCGCTTTGTCAAAAGGACATGGACATAAATATTGCTCTGAGATAGTTCATTTGCCTAATATAGACATGTTTTCCATCTATTGTTGAAGGATTTGCATTTGATTTTGAAGAACATCTACTTGTGTTAGGGACATTTTGTTTGTAATGTTAGGATCAATGTAGGTTTTTTGAAATGCTATGCTCTGTGATAGATTGTGATCTAGCAAAGGAATATATCCTGTTTGAATGTTCTAATTCGGTGTAGGGATATATCTTGTCAGAATGTTTTGATTTGGTGTAGGAATATTCCCATTAGAATTTTTCGGTTGGGTGTAGGAATGTTTCCTGTTGAAACTTTTTGGTTGAGTATAGTACTGGTATTGCTATGAGGTATAGTTGTATTCATGTTGACTTTGGATCTCTTACTAGCAGTGTTTGTGCCAAAGGGGTTTGATTAGGATGCCCCTAGAGTGAATTATAAACCTTGCGTTATGTTTAATGGGGTTGTGTTTACAATTGATCATGTTTGAGTTGGTATGCTAGTTGGTATTTTTGTGGTAATTTGAGGAACAAATACGCTTGATGTCATGCTTTGTGTTGGTTGAGTAGATGTTGTTATCAAAGTGTGAACATCAAATTTTGATGGTAGTGTGGCACCTTCTACTATAAACTTTGCTAGATATCATTGGGGATCATTTTCAAAACACTCATCCATAAAAGATGAAAACTCAAGATCTTGTACAACAATGTCTATGTCTTCAGTAAACAAATTTCCATGTGTGTCTCTAGTGATGTTTCTATCAAGAAACGTTTTGTGTGGTCTCTCTTTCCTTGATGGTTGGTTTCTAAAAATATTAACAAATTCATTAGGATCTAAAATTTATCTATATTTATTCTTACACCTTGTTTCAACCATTAAAAGTTGCACAAAGTGAGCTAATGCAAACTATGTCTAAAAATTGATTTATCCTATTTCTATGTTTTTTGGGATTTTCTGAATATAAAGGATGTCACTAAAAATTAAGGATTTCTAAAATGGCATATACTAGGATGACGTATGCTAGGATGGACAGTATGCAAAATTTTGAGTAGATTATGATGGTAAATGATTCTAAGATGGGTATAACGTACCACCTATGGAATAAATCCAAGCAATCATCTAACTTTACCAAGGAACCTGATTATAGGACAAAGACAACTGACAAGGTGAATTTCCCAAACTAGACTGTTGAGCTGGAGAGATTCACTTAATAGGATAATAGTGACTAGGTTCAATGATAACAACAAATTGGAGCATGAACATATCCAATGACGCGGAATTTTTTTCTATTCTATGATATACAACTTCCTATGAAGTGTCTAAATGTGTGTAACTTAGGATGACTAGGGCTAAGAATTAAATGACACCTAATAATGCAGTTGATGCTATGGCAACAATAGGTCCACTCCTCAATATTCCCCAAAAAATTCCCAAATATGAATTCCTCATGCAACAACTACTCATACCATAATTTGATATCTTGGCATCAAAACTTTTTTGTGACGTTCTTGGTCCTAACTCGCCTTGGTACCAAGACATGTTTTCCTATATATAGCATGGCATCATACCCCGCTAAATTGATGAAAAACCAAAAGAAAACCTTTGTTCATAGAACATATCGATTCACCATACTAGAAAATACCCTATACAGATGAAGTCTAGATGGAAAATTTCTTCAATGTATCAACGTGGATGAAGCACAAACTACCTTACAAGAAGTGCACAAATTAGGTATTTATGGGTCTCACTCTAGTGGACCAAATCTAGAATAGAAGTTGCTAAGAACAGGGTATTATTGACCCTTAATGGAGTAGGAGTCTATTCATTAGTCAAGAAATTATCACCAATGTCAACAACATAGTGATCTTGTTCAAGCAATGGCACAAGAGCTACGACTTATAACTACACCATCGCCTGTCTCATAGTGGGGACTTGATATGGTAGGTAAAATATCTCCTGCTCCATCCAATGGGCATAAACTCATTATAGTTGCAACTAACTACTTTACAAAGTGGATAGAAGCAATTTTGTTAGCCTATATCATTGGAAACCAAATATCCAAGATCATCTTGAATTATTTGATATGTCGATATGGAGTCCCATAAACTATCATAATGGATTATAGAACCCCAGTCAAAAACTAAGATGTCTATGAACTTTACACAAGGTTCTCAATACAACATCAATTCTCGACCCATACTATCTCCAAGGAAATGGTAAGGCTAAAGCATCCAATAAAACCATTCAAAAAATATTAAAAAAAAAATATTAATGACATTGGTCATGATTGGAATTTGTAGTTGAATCGTTCCTTATAGGCCTACTGAAGTAACATTCACACACCCATAGATGCCACACCTTTTTCTTTGGCCAATGTATTTGAAGCGATCCTACCTATCGAATTCAAGATCCCATCACTATGAGTATCCTTAAAAGGTATGGTAAACAATGAGGAATATTAGGTATCCAAAATTAATGAGCTAGCACTTTTGGATGAAAGACGTTTGAGCATGTTAAACCATCTCCAAGTTTATCAAAATCGGCTTGAGTGAATCTATAACAAGAAGATCAAGAACAAAAGCTAAATCAAGTTGGTGACTTAGTACTAAAAGAAAACTAGAGGATACAAGTAAATCAAGATGGGAAGGGAATGTTTGAACCAAACTGGTTAGGTCCTTTCATCATAATAGTAAGTTATGGCTTGGTAGCATATCAGTTGGCTACTCTTGAAGGAGAACCTTTAGCCAAACCTCTCAATTGTAGCCATCTCAAAAAAATTTATACTTGAAAGTATTAAAATATCCTAAGAAAATAAGCTAAAAAGAGAAAAAAAATAAAAAATCAAGAAAAACAATAAAGAGAAATAAAGTGTCCTTTAAGTGAAAACCACCTTGTGGCACTTCGAGGACTAGTACCATACTGAAAACCTAGAAAACATGTGCTATGTTTTAATAATTCCTAAGTCTATATGTATCAACACTATCTATAGTATTCACCTCATCTATCCCATAACAAAACATGCAACCAACCATTGTTTGGTGATTGATCAAGTGTTGAACCTAGCTGCACCATCAAAATCCATTTACCCTAATAAATGTAATATTGCCCCAAACTAGGGGATATTTCCTAAAATTGGTAGTAGATCAAATCCTTGTACATCCCATCATACCCAAAAACTATTAAAAATAAAAAACATCTAGAAAACAAACAAAGTTGAAAACATCAAAATCCCAAAAACACTATAGGTCATCTTTGGATGAGCTATAATTGAGTCAAATAATAAGTGAACTATGAGACTTTGTGTGTAAAACATAGGATAGTACATCATTGATGAGCCCTCAAAGCCCAATATTAGTCCCCCCAAAACAAAAAAGTTCAAATATCTTATCAAAATCTAAAAACATCAATAAAAAGTCAAAAAACTCCAAAAAAAGTGTTAATATAATCGAACTACAATGTCTCTACG
Source organism: Sequoiadendron giganteum (assembly GCA_007115665.2). Classification (NCBI taxonomy): domain Eukaryota; kingdom Viridiplantae; phylum Streptophyta; class Pinopsida; order Cupressales; family Cupressaceae; genus Sequoiadendron; species Sequoiadendron giganteum. Next base: position 652,686,516 of record CM021102.1, read on the forward strand.
TTCATCATGTAGGAAAGGATAATATTTGATCAGCCCCTGAGGAACTAGGTCAATCCCTTTAGGTCTCCTTAATTGTCTCTAAATCTCGTAGAAACAACAAAAACAACATCAAATAATTCAAAAAATATGAAAGGTCCTATCTCCATTGTCACCTATCTGCAATAAATTTTTCATTCATAATAAACAAATAATTTCCTTCAACCTTTGAAAAAACATCAAAATCAAAACTTCCAAAGAAAATATTGAAATGACTGGATCACTATCGGATTATAAAAATGTCTATGTATTAACTACTTACCTATCAATACTTCATCATCAACATCCTAATGTATATCTTAATAGATTAAAAATTCCTACAATAGACATCACTAATGGATAATATCCTAAAACATCAAACAACTATGGCAATTAATACTACAACACTTTTTATCGTTTTATAATCTTATCTTTTTGATTTATCTTAATATCACATTCCTAGGATCTCTCGAGGATATCCATAAGAACTTAGAGAGGAAGGAATGGAGATATCAATTATCGATTTCTATTTGTTTTGTTTGTTAGATATTTTTGTAACACTACCATAGTGAATACTTTCTTTTTTCAATGTGTGGAAGTCATTTTGAGGCAATTCATGTAATAGTTGCATGCTAGATACTCTATAACTATCTGTGTTACTGGTCCAATTTTTTTTGAAACTTCTCACCCATACACTCTAATAGGGTTTTCATATGTCTGGTATGAGCAAGAATATTCTTTATTTGTAGTGTCAAATTCCACAAAATAGATAGAAAGCCACCTTGGTCACTAATACCCTGGTGCATTGTGTCTATTTGCTACACCAATAAGGATTGCTAAAGATACAAAGTCTCTATAAAATAAAAACTAGTTAAGCCAAATGATAGTTATCTAACTAACAAATGCAAAATTTTATTTTAAATATTTAAAGTCTTCGACAATAGGTCCTACATGCAACTGATTAGTATTTTATTGGTTGTCTTTGTCATTCATCCTGTAGAAAAGAAGAGGTTTTAGGTTTCAAAGTCTTGTATGCTTCGTCCTGCAAAAACAATGTTATCCTCCTAAAACACAGCTGTAAACAAAAGATTAGCAAAAAATAAACAAAATGAAAACTATCAAAATGCGAAAAATATGAAATTTAAATTTTTTAAATTATTACCATTTAGATGCATCATTTAAATTCATAGATGTTTCATGATGTTGATAGTCAAATGCGTTGCGGGAGGTCTTAGATGTGGCTCGTGTTTTTAGATGCATCATGGTATTTGTTAGATGCAGTTCGTGAACTCAGATGCATCATTTCATTAGTTAGATGTGGTTTGTCGTACAATACCTGCAAAACAAAAAATGAAAAATCGGAATCGAGTCATGAATTTTGAAGTATGCTTCACGTCAGGTTCACCAAATGTAACGTAGATAAAATGGATGTTGCACAGTAAGATGGTTAAATCTAATCTAACTTACAAAAATCTAAATCAAACAACAAATAACAAGATAAAATGAACTAAAAAATAAATAAAACAATGTATGAAACAATCTCACCAAATATCAATCCATTTCCTCGAGTTATCTTGATTGTCCTTCTCCATTTTGTCGTGTCGATATTATTTCCCTCAAATTTTATGTATGTATGCAAGCATAGCCTTGATGTATTTCTAAGAAAAATATCGAATATTAAGTTCTTCCAAAAAGTGTATTGATTTCGGGAGGAGGAATAATGCCAAAGATCAACCAATTTATAGAAAGTTGGTTTTCGAACGATCAACTCAGATTCGAAAGAGAGATCAACAATCGAGATTGATGAATGTCATGTGATGTGAATTTTGTGTCAGTTAGAACATGAGCTGGTAAATTCTGCAAGATAAAGATTAAATTAGAATAATAATTTAATCTGGTATTAAGAATGTTCGAAAATAGAATGAACAGGAGTTCAAGATTAAATAAATGATTTAATCTTTAGTTGAAATTCTTCAAAAATAAAAGAATTAGACTTTGAATTAAAAGGATAAAGTTAGAACTTGTAGAATGATCTATTTGAATGCACACATGAATTAATTAATTAAATAAATATATTTAATTAATAAATATGTACATGGATATGAGTTAGAACTAGTTAATTGGTTGGTTGTGATAGAGAGTCTTTTTGCAGAAATGATCAGATATCTAATCCGGATATAACTGATAGATTTAAATAGATCTCGCGTTAGATGTCGAGTGAATAATTAGATAATAGGGCAATAGAAGAAAGTGACAGAAATAATTAATTATGAATTAAATGTTAATTTAATTCAAAATTCGAAATTGAAATGATTTAATTAAATAAATAATGATTTATTTAATTGATTGAAAAGGTTAATTGAATAATTAAATAATTCGAAATGAATATTTAATTATAGTTGAAATATGATAAAAGGGTAAATTAAATAATAAAACTATTTAATTAAGAGAGAGAATTAATTAGTTAGCGACATAATCAAATAAATATGGTTTATTCAATTAATCAAAGTTGAATAAGGGTCATAATGAATTAATCAAATAATTAAAAGGTTATTTAATTAATAGAATGAATATGTGTTTAAGAAATAATTAAATAATTAACATTATTTAATCATGACCATGGACATTAGAAAATTATGTCGAAAGTGGTTCTCGTAGGCCTAGACCAATTTTGAGTGTGTATAGTAATCATACTAGGAAGAGATCCTAAATGTAATGTAACTACATGAAGAGGAAGAGTTACAATTGAAGGAGCTCCACCCCTAGAAAAAACTGAAATGAATCCATCAAATGGATACAACATTGTGGAATAATTGAATCAAAAACCTACCTTAATCTCCATCCTTGAGCTTTTGAAGTTGTCATCATCACACAAAGAAATCTTGGAGAAATCCCTTGTTGAAACATCAATCCCCAATGACCTTAATACAAATCGGTTTCAGGCCATGGTTTGTGACATCACCTCCACCCATCATTTAGTATTTTCTGAGAAATACCTCCCACAATGATCTTTCCACAATCAAGCTCTCTATCTAGAAGTGGATATATAACGATGCAAGTTTAAAAAAAATTACCCTAAAATTGGTTTAAAATAATGGGATATTCTGATGGCATAATAGATACAAATAAAAGAATCGCCATAAGATTTTATGATGATATGGAAAGAAATTCAAAAGGATTAATTATACTTCCCATACAGATTGGACCAACAATAGTAGAGACAACATGTAAAGTACTAGATCTTGATCTACCATACAACCTTCTCTTGGGACAACCATGGATTCATGACTTACAAGCAGTCCCTTCCATATTTCATTAGTTCCTAGAATTTCCTTATAATTATAAGGAAGTTACCACATATGTTGACCTTGAGCCCTTTCATTACTATGCTAAACTGGAGGAGAAGTACCAACAAAATCCTCAAATACCTAGCAACGATATATCTTTCCACTCTTTTTTATATTTGACCCATCATCATTAACTTCCTCATCCACTACACCTTCATCAATTGAACCACAAAAATCTAATCTCAAGATCCAAGCTTGACAAGGGCTATGGGGAATACTGCTTCAACCAATCCTTTTGTATTGGAATTCTTCCCCCAACACTAAAGACTTATAGAGGACCAAAAGAGATCAGACGTGTTCAAGTTGTTACAATGGAAGTTAAACCCACCATTTTCATCAAGCGGGGAGACATGTAAGATGAAGAATTGTTTGAAGAAGACCAATCTACATGGATTTACAAAGAATAAGGATGAGAGAAACCATTACCTCCCCTTTATATGGATCAAAAAAATAAAGGATATCATATAGAAAAAAACATAGGGTTCATAAGAAAAGTTGGCCTTGGTTTACATGAACAAAAGAGAAGAGAATTGGTTATAATATAAAATCACCTAAAGAACTTGGGACAAGGTTATGGCTCATTATACATGAGTACCACAAGAACTGGAAACACCTATTATGATGAAGAATCTCCTTCTACCACTATTAAGATATCAAATAATTGCAAACATCTAGATTACTACTTCTATATCCAAAACATGTTTCAAAACCTCAACATAAATACCATCAGTATTGAACCTACATTTGATTATGACTATATTGAAATGGATTCCAATGAATATGAATGAGGTTCTTGTGCCTCTAGTGATTATAACCTTGATATCCTATGGATATTTGATAAAATTGATATCTCTACCCTAGATACAACCTCCAAAATCTTTGCATATACCAGTAGAAAAATACCCTTGCTTTACCCACAATTTATAGACTGGGCCCAACAACATCATACACCTGTTTTGGACTCATTCTAGAATCATGAGGCTATTGTGGAGTTTATGGGACTTCATACTAATATACAATTAGGAGATCATAAGGCTAGATTTGTAATGGAGCTTGATCAAGGAGCATATTTTGGAGAGGAGATTACGTCTTCCAATTATAAAAATAAAAATAAAAATAAAAAAGACATCCCCTATGGAAAACCACAATGTGGCTTTATCGAATCAAGAAAAGAGAAAAAAAAAAGATGCATCTGAGGAGGAAAACCTCTCTAAGGCACTCAAATATGGAGGATTCAATCTCCCCACTAAAAAATATCAAGAAAAATCAGCGCTCTTATTTGGCGACTCCAAACCCATCAATGTCGACACAACAGAGACACCAAAAATAACATATCATCGAACATCACTCAATCCTGAAGAAAAGGTAAACTTCTCAAAATTTAGCAATGAGCATAAAATCAACTTTGCAAGTAAATCTACAAACATGCCAGGGCTAGATCTAGCATTGCTAGTGCATCACCTAGTAGTGTTCCCTAGAGCTAAACCTATCAAACAAAAGCTTTGCAAGATGCACCCACAAATAGAAGTCTTGGTCAAACTAGAACTTCTGAAAATTCTAGACGTGGGCTTCATTAGACCCATTGACTATATCTAATGGGTATCTAATCTTGTACCAGTATCAAAGACCATTGGGGGCATAAGGATCTACACAGAGTTTAGGGATCCCAACAAAGAATTCCCAAAGGATGACTTCTCTCTACCCAACATCAACATGATCTTAGACCTAACTATGAAGCTTGGAATTCTCTCACTGATGGATGATTTCTCTAGATACAATAAAATAAAGATATCCCACGAAGACCAACATAAAAAAAAATTCACCTATTCATGGGGGACCTTTTGCTAGAATATCATTTCATTTAGTTTAAAGAATGTAAGGGCAACCTACCAACAAGAAATGACCACCATCTTTCATGGTATTTTTCATATCACTATGGAGGATTATGTAGATGGCATACTAGCAAAATCAATCAAAAGAAAAGATAATCTAGCTAATCTAGCCATGGTATTTGATAGGCTAGAGGAGTACAATTTGCATCTCAATCCCAAGAAGTGTGTATTCAATGTGACATCTAGAAAACAGTTTGGATACATTGTATCAAGAAGAGGAATCAAGGTGGATCCCATCAAGGAAAAAGCTATATTAGAAGTTCCTCCTCCAAAAACATTGAAACAACTTCAAAGTCTACAAGGTAAGCTACAATCCATCACATGGTTCATCGTATATTTGGTAGACAAATTTCATCCATTTACCCATTTTCTACATAAGGACATAACATCCAAGTGGGATGGCAGATGTGATTAGGCTTTCCAATAGGTCAAGGATGATTTTCTCAATCCTCCAATGTTAATTCCTCCAATTCAAGATAAGCCAATGATCATGTATGTATCTACAATAGGATCAGGTTTAGGAGCTCTATTAGCATAACTAATTGATCAAAACAAGAGTGGTGTACTATATCAATCAAAAATTGGTGGGGTATGAATTAAACTATTCACCCATAGAAAGAGCATGCCTATCTATCATATTTACAACACGAAAGCTAAGAAACTTCATATTAAATAGGAAAGTAAAGCTGATATCATAGGTGGATCACTTAAAGTATCTATTGGAAAAGATAGCTCTAATAGGGAGGATTGCTAAGTGGGTAAGGATACTTAGTGAGTTTTATATAGAATAAATTGACCAAAAAATCCATAAAGGGACAAATAATGGAATATCAACTAGCAGATGCATCAATGGAAGATCATCAGCCTCTAGTGTCAGAATTTCTAAATGAACGGATATTTCTAACCAATCGGTCAAGTCATTAGACCTCGTACTTTGATGGTTCCCATAATTAACATAGCTTAGGGGCTAGTATCTTATTTCTCACACCTCAAGGAGATAGTATACGTAAGGCTTACATCATTGTCTTTTCATGTACCACCAATATTTTTGAATATGAAGTGCTCATCACTAGACTGAAGATGGTTGTAGAATGGAGGATAAATGAACTATAGGTCTATGGAGACTCCCAAATGGTAATAAGGTACATAAATGATTAATACCAAAAAAATGGTGACAAGCTAATGTCATATAAAATAATAATGGACAGTTTCAAGTAGTAATTTTTCATCATCACCTTTGAATAGGTTCCTCTAATCAACAACGGAGCACTTGATGCTATGGCAACAATAGGTCCACTCCTTGATATTCCCCAAAACATTCCCAAATATGAATTCCTCATGCAACAACTACTCATACCATAATTTGATATCTTGGAATCTAAACTTATCTGTGATGTTGTTGGTCCTAACTCGCCTTGGTACCAAGAAATGTTTTCTTATATATAGCATGGCATCATACCCCCTAAATTAATGAAAAACCAAAAGAAAACCTTTGTTCATAGAACATATCGATTCACCATACTATGAAATACCCTATACAGATGAAGTCTAGATGGAACATTACATCAATGTATCAACATGGACAAAGTACAAACTACCTTACAAGAAATGCACAAACTAGGTATTTATGGGTCTCACTCTAGTGGACCAAATCTAGTATAGAAGTTGCTAAGAACAGGGTATTATTGACCCTTAATGGAGTAGGAATCTATTAATTAGTCAAGAAATTATCACCAATGTCAACAACATAGTGATCTTGTTAAGGCAATGGCACAAGAGCTACGACCTATAACTACACCATGGCCTATCTCATAGTGGGGACTTGCTTTGGTAGGTAAAATATCTCCTGCTTCATCCAATGGGCATAAATTCATTATAGTTGCAACTGACTAATTTACAAAGTGGATAGAAACAATTTTGTTAGCCTACATCATTGGAAACCAAATATCCAAGTTCATCTTGAATTATTTGATATGTCGATATGGAGTCCCATAAACTATCATAATGGATTATGGAACCCCATTCAAAAACCAAGATGTCTATGAACTTTGCACAAGGTTCTCAATCCAACATCAATTCTAGGCGCATACTATCTCCAAGGAAATGGTAAGGCTAAAGCATCTAATAAAACCATTCAAAAAATATTGAAAAAGATTATTAAGGACATTGGTCATGATTGGAATTTGTAGCTGAATCGTTCCTTATAGGCCTACTGAAGTAACATTCACACACCCGTAGATGCCACACCTTTTTCTTTGGCATGCAGATTTGAAGCACTCCTACCTATCGAATTTGAGATCCCATCACTATGAGTATCCTTAAAAGGCATGGTCAACAATGAGGAATATCAGGTATCCAAACTTAATGAGCAATTACTTTTGGATGAAATATGTTTGATCATGTTAAACCATCTCCAAGTTTATCAAAATCAGCTTAAGTGAATCTATAACAAGAAGATCAAGAACAAAAGCTAAATCAAGTTGGTGACTTAGTACTAAAATAAAACTAGAGGATAAAACTAAATCAAGATGGAAAGGGAATGTTTGAACCAAAATGGTTAGGTCCTTTCACCATAACAGTAAGCTATGGCTCGGTAGCATATCAATTGGCTACTCTTGAAGGAGAACTTTTAGCCAAACCTCTCAATTGTAGCCATCTCAAAAGTTTTTATAGTTGAAAGTATTAAAATATCCTAAGAAAATAAGCTAAAAAGAAAAAAAAAATTAAAAATCAAGAAAAATAATAAAGAGAAATAAAGTGTCCTTTAAGTGAAAACCACCTTGTGGCACTTCGAGGACTAGTACAATAGTGAAAACCTAGAAAACATGTGCTATGTTTTAATAAGTCCTAAGTATATATCTATCAACACTATCTATAGGATTCACCGCATCTATCCCATAACAAAATGTGCAACCAACCATTGTTCAATGATTGATCAAGTGTTGAACCTAGTTGCACCATCAAAATCCATTTACCCTAATAAATGTAATATTGCCCCAAACTAGGGGAAATTTCCTAAAATTGGTAGCAGATCAAATCCTTGTACATCCCATCATACCCAAAAAATATTTAAAATAAAAAAACATCCAAAAAACAAACAAAATCCAAAACAAATTCAAAAACATCAAAATCCTAAAAACATTATAGGTCATCTTTGGTTGAGCTATAATTGAGTCAAATAATAAGTGAAATATAAAGCTTTATGTGTACAACATACGATAGTACATCATTGATGAGCCCTCAAAGCCCAATATTAGTCCCCCCAAAATAAAAAAAATCAATTATCTTATCAAAATCTAAAAACATCAATAAAAAGTCAAAAAAATCCAAAAAAAGTGTAATACAATCGAACTACAATGTCTCTACATTCATCATGTAGGAAAGGATAATCTTTGATTAGCCCCTGAGGAACTAGGTCAATCCCTTTAGGTCTCCTTAATTGTCTCTAAATCTCGTAAAAACAACAAAAACAACATCAAATAATTCAAAAAATATATAAAAGGTCTTATCTCCATTGTCACCTATCTGCAATAAATTTTTCATTCATAATAAAAAAATAATTTCCTTCAACCTTTGAAAAAATATAATCAACAAAAAAGAAAACATCAAAATCAAAACTTCCAAAGAAAATATTGAAACAACTGGATCACTATCGGATTATAAAAATGCCTAAGTATTAACTACCTACCTATCAATACTTCATCATCAACATCCTAATGTATAGCTTAATAGATAAAAAATTACTACAATAGACATCACTAATGGATAATATCCTAAAACATCAAACAACTATGGAAATTAATACTACAACACTTTTTATCTTTTTATAATCTTATCTTTTTGATTTATCTTAATATCACATTCCTAGGATCTCTCGAGGATATCCATAAGAACCTAGAGAGGAAGGAATGGAGATATCAATTTTCGATTTCTATTTATTTTTTTTGTTAGATATTTTTGTAACACTACCATAGTGAATACTTTCTTTTTTCAATGTGTGGACGTCATTTTGAGGCAATTTATGTAATAGTTGCATGCTAGATACTCTATACCTATTTGTGTTACTAGTCCAATTTTTTTTGAAACTTCTCACCCATACACTCTAATAGGGTTTTCATATGTTTGGTATGAGCAAGAATATTCTTTTTTTGTAGATTCAAATTTCACAAAATAGATACAAATCCACCTTGGTCACTAATACCCTGGTGCATTATGTATATTTGCTACACCAATAAGGATTGCTAAAGATACAAAGTCTCTATAAAATAAAAACCATCCAACTAACACTTCTTCTAACTAAGAGGTCCACCTATGTCACAATATCATTAGTAGCGCATACATCCTGCACCCAAAATATTTTTAGTTCATATCAGAAATTATAAATCATCATCCATTCCATACATCATATATCATCATCCATCACATACATCATATATCATCATCCATCACATACATCCTATATATCATCATCCATCAAATAAAACATGCATCCATCCATATCATATGAGTGCATTAAAAAAGTTCAAATACATGAACATGTAATCATAAATCATCAAACCTATATAAGCAACCATAATCATCCATAAACATCTCATAACACATAATAAGCCACATCAAAATGTGGTATATATATATCATCAAAAATGAGAATTTCATATACATCATCAAGCATCGTGTGGGATATCTTAATATACAGAAAATAACATATATACGAGGCCTTAGCCAGGCCGATGAATGTATATAAAAAATATCATTTCTACACAAGTCTATGGTACAATAAACAACAATACCAAGATCATAAACAAAATCAGCCTTATTGGTTGTCCCGAGGGGGAATCCATGATGTTGTTGGATCTGATGGGGAGATGGTAATGGGATAGCTAGAGACTGATGGGGCTATCTCACTAACTTTCCTCTAGCTTTTCAATTGTAGAACTTCTCATCTCTCTAAAGCGAGGATTCCTTCAAGCTCTAGGAACAAAAGCCTCATACAAGGTCTAACAATATGTGCACTGCTATAGAATCCAATCCCACTCAACCTGATATTGAGCAAGGGGGATAGAGTAAGTCAATGAAATATTTGTAGCTAATCTATGTTGATGCTCAATAGAAAGCTCTTACCTCAAGGCATCTCTCTCCTAGTGAAAACCATCTCAGTCTGCAATAATGAAAACCGCCTATCCCTCTGCAACCTATCATCAAGAAATCTTGGCATACCACTCTATAATACGAGCATCCCTATATGTTGTCAACTATCATATTTGAGCCACTATTCATGCATCAATTTATGGAGTACCTTGAGGTTCCTATTGATCCTAATGAGGTTGTGCCTGATATTGCTATCCATCATGCCTATCATGTTTATCCTACCCCTGATCCTTGTCTAGCTATTCAACTATGATGATCCCCTCTCCTCCCAGTAATATTGACCACCCTATGAACTTATCCCATGACTGGCCAAGCACTAGCAAGATCTATAAAATGTAAGGGAATGTGTAGGCACACCACTGATCAAAGTCCCAAGTAGTTCTTGGATCTATCAAACCTACTATCCAACCCCATTCGAATGGGGTGAGTCATATAAACTCATCAACAACATTAGTAGAGGAGATTTGCAAATCCCCACACCTTGACCTCTTGGGATGTCTGTCTGAATCATGCATGGTAATCATTAGAAAAATATGTTTGATGCTCTCCAAACTGATAGAGAACCCGATCAGAAAATAACGCTCCAAAATGGAATCCACATAACCTATAAGCCATCATATCTATCAAAAATAGGGTAGTTGGTCCATATCATCATGCCAATCCTCGCAACCTAGCCAAGGCCTCCAAATGAACTTGGCCATGTCATCAAAAATGCCACACCAATAGTTTAACTTGTTGGTCTAGGTGTAATACATGAAATCTTAATATCTATAAGAAAATGTATCCTTAATATCTTGATCCATAATGTAATATGGCCTCGTTGTTGGGATATGCTCCTAGGCCAATACAATGCAAAATTTTTATCTCGATGGAGATAACACTGCCTCCACAATAGATATCCTCATACATATCTTTTTACAAGTGTAACAAAAGACAAGAGCCCCAAGTATATTGAGTCCCATGCTCCATCATCATCTCTATGTATATGCCCCAACTAACAAGAAAATTTCTACCTCTATGATCAGGCATCACAAGCCCCATGATCAATCCCACTACTACCATCAATATAGGATCAATGCTATTAATGAATGAAGATAAGTCTATCCCTAAATTCACCACCTATAGCCGTCAAATGCCAAGTACTCACTACATGGTGAGGGTGATTTTTCTAAAATTCTAAGTAACCAACTTGCCATGAATAGGGATTCAAAGAATCCTCCAAAAAAACTTTAAAGTGATCATCTCTTTGCTAGTTGAAAATTGAAAATGATGATGTCTCAAAATGCCATCTCTCTACAAGTGTGGTCATCATCACCCTATGGCATCGGATCTTAGACATGTAACATATGTGTCGTATACCCATAGTGTCTAAGAATTCTCTCTCCACCTAAAAGAAACTAGTGATTAAGTTGAACAGTTGTCATGGTTGTTGCTCCCTAGAATATAGTAGTTTAAGAACCCCCCGCAAACATTCAACCCACAACATCAAGAATTTTCTAGAAAATAAAATCACAAACCTAAAAATGCAAACAAACTAGCATAATCATTCAAATTTGACAATAGCGACCAATTTTGTATAGTAGTACACAAATTTTGTGATAGCAGATTTGTTGTATATGATAGCACACAAATTTTATAATAGGGCACAAATTATACAAGAGCAGTCACTTTACAAACAGAAAAAAAAATGGATAAATTTTTCAACAGTGGCAAACAAAAGTGAGCAAGTTTTACGATAGCACACAAGAAAAACTATAGCAATCAAGTTTTATGAAAGTGGTAAAATCACAAAGTAAAATAGCAATAAAATTGAGAAAATAACAATGAAAACACAAAATTTCCACTATCATCTATTTATTTTTTTAACATTAATATGCAAATGTAAAAGGATGAAAACAAGAATGGAAGTGGTACATACCATGATTCCTATCCTAGTTGGCCTCTTGAAAGAACGAAATTCCTTTTCATGGTGTGGGGCACCTAGAATCCTTTCCATATAAACTCGACAATCATCACAATAAGATCTCCAGAGGAAAGAATTCAATATAGGCTAAGAGTGGAAATGAGAAAAGAAGAACCCCAATTTCCTCTTTTTACCCCCCAAGCCCTAATTTTTCACCTTGGAAACCCTCTTAGGTTAACATTATGAGAACCTTGGAACATATAACACCATAAATGAGGGCCTTGCCGCCTATTTTTTTGTCTATGCATCTAAACCACAATGAAACCTTGTCGTGAGCTCGACTAAAAAGTAATTTTTCAGCCAACCTCTCGAGGGGGTAGCCCAACATCATGTTATCTTTCCACTAACTGTCAAGTCATAATGGTGCATATAAAAAAATTTAAATCTTGATCTAAACATCAAATTCTTTGAAAAAAATAAACCAATGCTTTATCTCAAAGAGGGGAAAAATGTAGATATGTAAAAATGACCTAACACATATCACACATCCTAAATGAAATTTTTCCATTATTGATATCATTATCATTAATCTAATTCCATTTCACATCATTTTCACCAATTAACCCTATTTTCCTCCATTAATTGAATAATCTCTAATTATTTAATTAATTTACTATTTCATCATTAGTCTAGCTTTATTCCTCCTCATTAGTTAAATTAACACAAGTTATTTAATTATGTCACTAATATATCACATTCATCTAAATTAATAAAATTGTTATCATTTAATAATTTAATTAAAATAATTTCCCTCTCTAAACTTGAATGATTAAATCAATTATTCAAAATCATTCAAATGGTGAAAGAAACAAATACAACTCTATTTGTTAAAGAAAAACACGGCTTTCACATTCATCTCTAAATATTAATTAATTAATCATCCTTACCCCCTTTCTATGATTGATAAAATTATGATCACTGGTTTCTCACTCTAAATGGTTAACTAACTCATTTATTCCTCAATATCACTAACCACTCAATAAAATTTCTTCAACCCCCAAATCATTCCAATGTAATTCTAATAATCATTCCAATCTATTTCCTCTTACCAGTTCTAAACTGTTGATCATAATCTGTTAAAATTGAATCCCAATTGTTCATCCTAAAACTAAAAATCTATATAAAAACCCTCTTCATTCTCAAAAATGATTAGAGAACCTATAGAATTTATGCAAAGAGGTCATGTTGAATTGAAATTCAAATTCTTGAGAGAAAATACACACACATCTTCAATCACCATTAATACACATTGAAACTTTTTCAAACATCAAATGGAGGCTTCATATTGATTCAAGCACAAACCAAAATCAATATATATTCAACTCTGACATGATATGGTAAGATGTTTTTAGTTGTGGATTCATTTAAGTTTCTTAGTTGCTTATTTGTTTGGATTCATGGATTTATATTTTGTGTTTCATGAGTATGGGTTTGGAATTTATATCTTGTTTTAATTGATTCGGTTTGATTCATTATCATTTTCCTATGCTTAATTCCCCCCTTACATCAAATATTGATCATTGATGCAAGCAATTTCACAAGTGCAAAAAAATTCCACAATCTTTTGCATTTGAATTTTATCAACCCTAACCTACTCATTAAATGGTTTATATGAAGATGCTAGATCAGACACCCATGTAGGTTACAAAGACCCAAAATGTTAATACAAATACCCAAAGATCAAAATACCAAGACAATAGTGATCAAATAAGGGGGCATAATCATTCATGTATATTTTTTGAGATGAATATGATAGCTAAAGAAAAGACAAAGATAAACGGTGATAACAATGACTTAGGTTTGATGAGAATATGAAGAAGGGAAACCATTTCCTTGGAGATAGAATATGGTAATAGAATTAACATGTTTAGGGACAACAAAGCTACAAATATTGATATGAAAAATACATGTTTTTATATTACATAGGTATAAATAACAAGCATAGATTATGAAATGAAGATTGATAATAGATAGAGGTTGAGAGGGTAAGATGATAGTGGAAATTTGGAAATAAATAGTGCATTGGGTTCCATGAGGATATGTCAATCACTCAATTAAAGAGAGATTGAAGTTTTAGAAAGCATTTAATATGCCACAGTGTTAAATGGATTTTATGGCATATTGAGTGGCTATTAGAGTGGCAGTGAGACCTAATATGAAACATTTACCTATAAAAAATCATGTGTAGAGTATAGTGAGCTCCATAAGGCATTCAATGTTTGGTAAAATATTGTCAAGAACCATCAAAATTAATAAATTATATGAAATATATCACAAAACATTATGCCAAAGACATGTGATAGTGCAAGGGTTGGATAATTCTATGACATTTCAAATGGTTATTTTTTTCATAGAAGATGGGCATAAATAATAGAGTGAAGTGGATAGGATAAAAAAAACAAGCATGAAGATGGAAATTTAAGACATGATGAAGACAAGGATGAGAGAATGACTCTCAAGGAATTCAAAAATGGAATAATTTAACACAAGGGAATATCCTACACCCCTAGAGATTCTTAATATTTTCAAACTCTCTCACATGTCTTACAAAATAGTGTGATGGAAATTATGGTAGTTGGAGGAGTTATGAATTTAGAATTAATTAAAAATATATAGGGGCACTTTAAGTGGGTAAAACACACCTATAGAAATCTAAGATAAAATCTAGGGACAACTTAAGTAGGTAGGTTCTGACTCAAAAAACTGATGTAGACACCTATCATAAATTCTTTAAAGAAAGGTACTATATGTTAGGGAAGTTTTGAAGACAAAACAAGATGCCTAGATTAATTTGGATGTAATTCTTATAATTTAAAAAAGGCACCATTATAACTAAGAGAGTTATTTCTTTTAAAGGAGATGGATTTGTAACCCAAATCTTGTCAAATTTTGGATTGAACATGTAATATTTTCATTCTTACATCAATATAAGTATTTTCAAACTATGTACTACTATTATAGAACTTTTCATCAAATTTGTTTATTGTTTTTTCACCTTCAAAATCTTTGTTCTTTGTGTGTAGTATGATGATAAATGTATGTTATCTATGATTTTCATGAAATACTCAAATCAATTTCTCAATACAACACCTTTTAACTAGAAAACACATATATTCAAAGTGATGAATACGAATAGTCATGTTAGCTTTGTGGAAACTATAAATTTCCTTCTCAAAATTATTCAAAATCAAACCTTCTTAGCTTGTGAAATTCTTAGGTTTTATAAAAAAAATAGTTTAATTATTGAAAGGATTTGTGTCAAATAGTAACATGAATCTCAAACATAATTTGGTGCATCACCTCATTAGGATGTAAGTTCATTTTTAGGTCACTCTTCCACTCTTTTCCCTAGTAGAAACATCACTATTTTAGTTTAAGATTAGGTGAATACCAAGGGAACCAATTATCTCTAAAGGTTCACTCCAAGCTATGGGAAACCCACATTCCTTGGAGTGTTTCCATGTTTCATTATATTACTGGGCTAATTTCTTAGTAAGGGTGCAAGTCTATTTGACAACAATGTTTGGCATGCTCAGTGGAACTAAGAATTATTTTTCATTCTAACATAAACTTCATAATATTTATTTTTTTGGTATGTACAAAAAAATTTGTATCCCTTAAAGGTGTTAATATACATACCTAGTGACTCTAAATATTTGGTTTTGTAAAATCAATGCAAAACTTGAAGGAGAAGGATACAAACTAGGGGAAGTTTAGAACCTTTTTCCAATTTGTAGCTCTCTCTACCTAGAAGAAGAGGTATAACAATGAAAAATAGTGCAAGTAGAGTAGTGAGAACACTTTCAACACCCCCTTCGAGTATGTCTATTCATAGTATTTTCTTAAATCAATCAACTTTTCTTCCTGTGGTTGCACCTAGGAATCACATTTTTGTTCCATTTAATTAGGGTAACCCATTGAACTTGGCTCAACATGATGAAATTCCCATGGAAGCCCTCAAAATTATCCCATTTTATACTAGTCAAGAACAAACTAACCTAATGACCACATAAAATGTGGGTACACTTTTTGCAGTCCATCATATCATTGAAGGAAATATTGTAATTATATTACTAGCAACATCTTTGAAAGAAAATGATTTACAATGGTTAAGAGGATTAGGAGTGAATTCAATCAACACTTGGGACCAACTAGGTGAGTTACTATGCAATAAATTTTAAGATAAATCCAACTATTTGTCATTGGTTGAACAACTGACTACAATGAAGAGGGCTCCTCGTGAGTACATGGCTGATTTCAATAACCATTTTCAAAGGACTTGGGATAGAATCCCACAAATGGTAAGACCACCCCCTAAAAATACATTTCTATATTATTGAGAGCTTTAAATAGTGATATTTCAGTCATGACACAATATATGGGTGGGAGGACACTTCAAGGTTATTTTGACTTAGAAATAAGGGCAAAAAGAAGTCTTATTTAGGCTAATAAAATTTCCCCAAGACCTCCTATTCCTTTCTTCTCTAAAGTGCAACTACGTATCCCTTTGAAAGTGCCTCCCAATATTACTATCCTAGCTTCTAATAAAAATATCCCTACTCTTGATACAATTATCCCAACACAATACCTTGAGTTACAAGAGATAAAGGGTCTTTTACAAACCTTTGGTAATTAATTGGTTAACTTAAAGAAGCCAAAAATCAAAAATTATAGATTGTATCAGGATTCTTTTCAACCTTCACACCAATAAAAACAACCCAATAGGCTACCATACGATGCAAAAAATCAAGGAAAAAGGTAGGTAAATAATTAAAGACCTTTCCAAGCTTATAATACTTACACTAAAAGTGCTTCAAGGGAAATGGTACCAGTTCAAAATAACTTGGATCAAGACTTGGAATGGTGTTTCCCTCAAAATCAACCACATAACTAGGCTACATGTTCAAATGGGATAATTAACTAGGATCTAATGGTGGAAAATAACCCACATTTATAGCCAAATATGTCTGATGAAATACCTACACAACAACAAGGAGATCATAAAAATGAGACAACACTTCTAAATAGGCAAGGTGAGGAATTTTGTTGGGTAAATCAAACCTATCCTTCAATTGCAACAAATACTAGAAGCAAGAAAAGAGCTATAGAGTTGGGATAGATAGCTACTAAGGAACCTTTTCAAACTTTTGAAGACAATCATAGGGTTTTTGGTTCATCAACATCCTCAAATATGCAAATACTTCAAAGGAATCAAATTATTATAAATAAGGTGCACCTAGGAATCAAGCTCGATTGGCACTTGTTCAAGGTGAGATATTTGTCCCAAAGAGTGAACCAAAGGTTAGTTTTGTCCCATTTAATATTCTTGAACACATGAAAAATGTTAGTGTCTTTATGTATATGTGGGATTCACTAACTATTGTAGGGAAAAAATACCTTGTCTAGTTTAAGTGTGTCAAATGAGTCATCCATAGACTGACTCAAGGTAGTAATAAAAAATACACCTAAAAATAATGTTGTAAAATAAAATATAGAGGTCAAAGCACCCTATTTTTATGTCTCATTGATCATTGGTGATCACTTGGTCCATATTTTCATAATAGACTCATGTGCTATTAGTTTTGCAATGCCTAAGAAAATTATTAATAAGTTGGGTATAAAATACCAACCATTAGAAAAAGGGGTAGTACAACTAGATGGTACAACTATGAACATATTTTTAGTCATAAAAGGTTTTAGTAATACCTTGCATGCATGCCTAACCTTCTCCATACCACAATACATTTATGTCATACATCTACCACCATACTTCACTTTATGCCTATCTAGGGACTTCACTGCAAAAAAAAAAGTGGTTATCTATCTTCAATTCGGTCTCACATTATTTTTAGAAAAATATATGATACCAAAGTGACAATAAAACTAGAACCCATAGCTAAGGACCAGATTGAACCATATGTTCCAAGTATTGTTAAAGATAATTTTACTATTTTTTACCATGATGAGAAAATTTTTTCCCAAGAACATAACACTCAAGTGGATGACATGATATATTATTGGATGAGTGGGTAGCTGAAGATAAGTCAAATAAAAAACTAGAAGAGGTGTGATTGGGTTTCTATATGAAGCATGAGTAAGGTTCTATGATTCCTAACATTATGAAAAAAGAGGAACAATGATGCAATCAACAATCAGATGAAGTATGCCAATTATACTTTGATGGGTCAAGAACAAAAAATGGTGTTGGTAGAGGTCCTATGCCTATTTATCCTTCAAGTGAGGGGTACTACTCAACATATAGTTTTTATTTAAGTTGTAGTAAAAAAAATTTTAAGTATGAAGCTCTCATTCATGGCTTGGAATGGGAAATAAAAAGAGGGATTGACTATTTACAAGTGTTTGGGGACATCAAATTGATTGTAAATCGGGTAAGAGGTATTTATGTGACTAAGAAAGATGTACTCAAGTAATATAAGCATAGTTTTTTTTGCATATTATTGAATGTTTTGAGTCCTTTAATCTACTATCTATACCAAGAAATTGTAATAAACATGTAGATAGACTAGCTTTTATAATTGTTGAGTATGACATTCCATTTAAAGAAATTAGAAATAGTAAGATACAATAGTATATATATATATAAAGGTGGTCATAAGGCCATCAATCCTTGATAATGATGTGTGTGTTGTTAGAAAATGTGGATTAATCAAATAGTAAACTAACACAGTGATAAGACATTATATTAAAGAAATCTATCTAGAAAGCATAAATCCAAACTCTAATGACAGTAGCTTCTTCAAATTTGTTCCATCGTCCTCTATCTCCAAGGATTTGATTAAAGATGTTGGCTCTCAGTTGTGTAAGCAGCAGCTTGTTGAAATGACAACTTAAGATAATGAGATTAATTGAAATGCATGTGTATGACTAAATGATTTAAGCTATGAAATTGAAATGCTATGATGCTAGAATGCTGATAATATTGAAATGCAACTATAGTAATTGCGTATGAAATCTAAGATTCGAGGTGTGTCATTTTCAACTCATAAGAGGGTTGTATTTATAGATTTTTGAAGGCAAGAAATCCAGTTGGCGAGGGTCAACGGTTGAGATTCAAACTTGTAAAATGAATGGCGAGAGATCAAGAAGTTGAGAAAAAGATGGAAGATGTTTCCATCTATTAAATGAATGAATATTTAATTTATGTGTGAGAGGTGATAAAAAACACTTTAATTAAATATATAAAATATTTAATTAAATATATAAAATATTTAATTAAATATGGAGAGAAGAAAGTTTCTAATTAAATATTGGAAATATTTAATTATTGAGGCGAGAAAGCTTTCAATTAAATATTGGAAATATTTAATTAAGTGGAGGAGAAAAAAAAGAATTAGAAAGAAAGCGTTTAATTAAATATTGGAAATGTTTAATTATGGAAGAAAGAAAGCTTTTAATTAAATATTGGAAATATTTAATTAAGTGGAAGAGAAGAAAGCACTTTAATTAAATATTAAAAATATTTAATTAAATGTGAGATGAAGAATATTATTTAAATTTATAATTTAAACTTGTGATAATTAATATAAATATATTGTGAAATCTATTTATTTAATTAAGAGGAAAATAATTAAATAAACTTATTTATTTAATTAAACTAGAAGAATTGAGAAAATGAACAATATAAATAAATAATTAAATTTATTTATATGTAGATAACTTAAGAATATTAAATAAATAATTCATATTTAATTAATTAACAAGTTTGATTAACCATGACCATTTTTAGATGTGTACATTTTTCCCTTCTTTGAAGTGATGTGATTTACAAATTGCTTCAAAGAATTTTGTCCCAAAATTTTGGAATTTACTGATGCTATATGCCCCCTCGGGTGATGAATCAGATAAAGATGATTTTTGGAAATTTTTATTGATTTGGTATCTGATTCATCGACCAATAAAGATGAGAAGAAAGAAACACAAATAGATTCAAAAATGAGTATGATGTTGCCCTAGTCAAAGTACAAGCCGAGATGGATTGATGATGATGATAGTGTTGTTGATGAGGGAAGGATTCATCATGAAACAACACAAGGAGAGGGAAGGATACATCCTGATGATGATGATGATCAAGGCTTGCAGTAAGGCTAGGAACAAGACCAAAGGTATGATTAAATGATATGTGCTAGATTGAATGGATTGATTAGATGAGATTGGAAGAAAGGATTGGATGAATTGATTGAGATGATGCAGATGATAATTCTCATGCATACACTAAGATGGATGCAATCTATCTAATATGCAAACTAAAATGAAAATTTTTCATTTTGTGAGCTGCTTTATGCTTTACGTTTCATCATTGAGCCTTTTGATATGTTTGAAAGTCAGTACAAGCATCAAAGGGTATGTTAGCACAAATGATGACCTGAGTACTACTTTCATGATGTTTGATATAGCAAGTTAATACAAGCATCGAGGTATAATTGGACCAAGATGACCTGAGTATTTCTTGCATAAACAGACAAAAGTTAACCATTTTTCTATGCAAATTCTGAAATGTCATCAATGATACATTGTAGAGCATGTCCCATGACAAATTTGCACAATACTAATGATTAGCTTACAGACAACAAGCAAAGAAAAAATCATACTTCATCCTTGTGATTCTAGTTTAGTACATCATTGAATCACTCCAAAGATATGATGTCATCAAATATCAAAACAACAATTGCAACTTATTGCTTTAAGTTTATCATTCATTTTATTCAGATTAAGATCATCCAATTTGTCAAAATAGTCATGCGGCCTCATTGAAATTGGACAAGTTTATTGTTTCCTGATATTTTGATTCTAGACACATGTTGTCGTTTGCTCAAAAAGTTAATTTCCCCTAGTGAGTTCAAGATTTTGCCCCCAGTCTAGGGTGAGACACGGCCATTTTACTGATGAAAGCATACGATTTATTGATTTTTCTTTGGATTTCAGGAATATTTTTAATTTTTTGAATTTTGATGTTTTCTAAAATTTTTTTTGGATTTTGAGTTTTTCTTATTTTGATGTGTTTTTTTTTTGGATTTAATGTGTTTTTGATGTTTTCTAATTAATTTTTTGAATGTTTTTGGTTTTTTTTATTTTGACGATTTGGATATGGACATGCATGACGATATCAATGCTCTATTTTGAGATTTTGTTGAAATCCAAGCTAAGGTTGATTGATTAGATTGATGGATTGATAGTTTGACTAAGTGTGTTAAGTCAAAAAAAAGTGATAATGCATTTGTAAAATCTAGGAAGTTGTGTTATCCTAGAATAAACTTGTACAAAAGAGGATAGTTTGACTAAGTGTGTTAAGTCAAACGAGGTGATTATGGATTTGATAATTTGGCTAAGTGTGTTAAGCCAAACAAAGATGATAATGAACTTGTAAACCTAAGGAAGTTGTGTTATCCTAGAGTAAACTCTTTCATAAGATGATAGTCTGACTAAGTGTGTTAACTCAAACAAGGTGATAATTGATTGGATTCAATTGATCAAGATTGATGAAGCTTGATTTGGAACAAAATTATTTTGATGATTTGATGTGACACTGACATGCAAGTTAGATGTGACTGATATGAATTGTTTAGATTGATGTTCGATGAAAGATAAAGCTTGATAAGGAGTGTCTTCCTGTCAAAATATGCCATGGGCTAGTGATTTGGATCTTTTGGCTCACAAATGCTTGACCAATTTTATTTTATGTCTGCTAATGTTTAGATCACCAAATAATTTGGAGGATATAGATCAAGATTTATTCTTGAAATAAGATGTAAATATCTGCCCCCAATGTCTAGCAATGTTTGAACGACCATGAGTGGATTCTTGAATAGGTGTATGGATAGATACTGTAAGCATGCAAAGGATGCCAAGGACTATCTTGTGAAAAGATAAGGTGTTCGAATAGAGGAATTCTCATTCAGATAATGCTTCAAGGCTCAGATAATGTTTGGATTGGATAGGATCAATGAAAATGACCCATGTCAAGATGTTTACCATAAACAAGTGTAAAGTGTTTACCAAACTTTGTTGAGATCAAGATAATGTAAATAGATGGTAATAGGCTAGATAAATGGTTCATGGATGAACGGATGCTATGGTTGGAATGTTGGCTTTACTATGGATGTGATAAGATGCTTTCTCCTGAATTGGGGCACGTAGATGCTTGATTCTACACATGATGCCTATTTGCCAAGTTTTCATCATGGTACCTATCCAAAGCGCCATCGAAATGGTTTTCGCTAGAGGACGATTTTTCTCTTTACTATTTTCAATCCCTTTTTTTAATTTTTTATTATTGATTTTTATATTTTTTGAAAGATTTTAAGTTGATGCGGAACCACCTGGTGGTGTTGATGTTGATGCTTTTGTTCCATCAATATCCTGCCTAAAGAAGCTACTTTTCCAAGATACGTGCACTTGAAAGAAAATTTTGTGAAATTCATTTTGCTTTGCTAATACCGGAGTTAACTCTGTCTTTATGCGCACATCATGGTAGAATGCCTTATAAATCCCTATGATGAGGGGTCATTTCCAACACATGGTCAATGAAATAATTGGATATCATGCGTGGAGGCATGGATGGGGTGCGTTCAGGAGTAAAAGGTGGATTAGTTGAAATTTTGGAACCTCTGACTCTCCAAACTTGGGAAGATGAGCAATGGTGAGTGGATATGGAAGTGTGCATGGAATTAGGACCAACTGCTTGATACACTTTGTATGTTGCTTGAGAAGCTTTCTTTTGCCTTTGTGGACATCTTTGATGGATACTTGCCCCTTTTTTATTTTGCCCCATAGTTTCTCTGACTGATGGAGTTTGATAGGGATAATCTTTCTTTGTATTTTTGGTATCCAAGTGTATTTGATTTGTCTGATATGCTTCTTAGATTATTTTGTTTTGATAACATTCTTCATGCTTTGATTCAAGTCTTTCTTTTGATGTTGGTCCCAATTTATGGATGGGGTGATGGGTGGATGAAGATTCATGACGTGGTTGGTTGTAGTATTGGCATTGGTTTCATTATAAAGATTTTGTGTGCCCCCTATGTTGACATTTCTTTGATACGAAGTTACCCCCAATTTTATGGAAGTATTATTGATATGTTGAGATCCCTTGATTGTCGAATAACCAAGGCCTTGATGCTTAGGATTTCCAATAATCTGCACTAGTTCTAGGATACCTTGTTCATGTAGGCCTAATCCTTTGCCTTGATAATTCATCTGCTGAAAAAAAATATTTGCAATAGGATATGATTTACCTTGGAAACAAGGTTCTAATCCTTCTCTGCTCTGTGGTGGATCTTCAAAAGTGACAACTTCCTTATTCATAAGATAATTTTCCCTTACAAAGGTGAGTGATCCAATTTTATAAGTTATAGGATCTTCCATAAGTGGGATGAATGTCTGATTGGTATTTTTATCTTGATCTTGTGAGATATCGGATTGTAATGCTCTTTCAAGAGGTGTTGATGTTTCACTATCCTTGTAAAAGTGTTCATCATGATTCATTCTTGATATGCTTTCACGTGATGTTTCTAATTCACAAATTTTGTAGAAGCCTTCTTCATGACCCATTTCTAACATGTCTTTGGATTTCTCTATATTTTGACCATGTGTATAAATGTTAAGAGTAAGAGACTCTTGTTCCTTGGTAAGAGTATGAGACTCTTGTTTTGAATGACGATCATCTATGTGTCCATCCAAATAAATCATATTATGGGTAGATGGAGGAGTATGTGCTATATGGATATGATCATCATTTGCGATATCTTGTATAGATAGGAGAGTTCCCATTAGATCATTGTAGTATCTCGGAGATATGAATTCTTTTTCTTGACTAATTCTAGAATTACTTTCGACATTTTTTGGATCAAGTTCTTGACATGGGTCGATTTCAAAGGATGCATTTCTTTCAAAGGGTTTTTGGACATCGTCATAAGGCATGGGAAGTGGCTCAATATCCTCTTGATCTTTGAGTGGAATTGGATCAAATGGTGAGCTGAGGATTCTTTCACTTTTCACAACCATGAGGTCAGAGGATGTCAATATGCCTTGGGAGGGACCATTGCTAGACCTTGGTGATAGTTGTTGATCATTCTTTGAAATATGTTCTTGAGATATGTCCTCTAACTCATTAGGCATTGTAGAGACATTTTCAATACGATCATTGGTTAATGGATCATGGATTATGTCAATAGGATCAAATATCGTCAACACTCCTTGAAATAGATCTTTGTAGGAGGGGTCTTGATCATAAAAAAAAATGGCTCTTGATGAAAGTTGATTTTATCACTAGATGGGGTAGACATATCTTCACAGTGCTCATTGATGGATTTATTTTGATCATTGTCTTCAACAGTTATGGTGGAGAAATTGCCAATGTTTTCAACCATATGATC